>JAADVF010000084.1:0-62347 GCA_023334555.1 Elongisporangium undulatum | reverse complement strand
TTTAAAGTTACTCTGTTTACATCCCACAAGTGTTTGCAAAATTGGTCACATGAGTACTTACCCTTCAAAGTTATAATATGAGAGTGACGTTCTCCCAGCTCTGCATGAGGAACATAAAATGAATAAGCTTTACCGGAAGCCAAAAATAAAATAGTAAAGCACCAACTTGACCAATTTTGCTATCCTTGTGGAATGCGATAGCCGCTGCGACACATATAGTTTCCGCTAAATTTTTCTTTGTGCTGAGTGATAACACAGAACCACGCTCAACTGCAGCTAAGAAGCATACACAAATAAATGATTGCAGAGTCCGTTGGCTGCTCATCGACTGAGAAAGGCGATGATCCAAAAACAGAAGCATGCACTCTTTACATCATACACTGTATATCATTGGAAACACAACTTTTCCTGGTGTCACTTTGCCAAACCAATCTAGGAAAACGCTTTAAGGCATCATGATCGCGCGAGACAGCAGACATAAGGCACAAAGTACATTACGTTCTCTCATTGATATCGAAACTTTCGATATTATCACACCCTAAAATAGAATATACACGTTAACTTGTGCAAAAGCATCCATCCACACACAAAGCTCCAGTGTTACTTGGTAGCATGACGCATGACGCTTCAAGCAATTGGTCTCACCTTGGGCTTCATTCGTTCTCACACACTCCTTCAGTCTTCTGAAAGTAGCCGCCGTTGGGGATATAACCCTAACTTGATCATGCTTCACATGTCGCTGATCGGTGATTGGCTCAAGTGTATCCATGTGTCCCTCTGGTAAAAGTAGAGTCCATCACCAAGGAATCAATAAGCAACTTTATCTTTCATCCTCGACACCGCCGCAAGAATACACGCACACGTACTTTGCAACTCCATCCGGCAGTAAGTGCTATGTCAAGGTCGGTTTCGTTCGTATTCCACCTTCCAGGTGTGACAAAACGGATTGTCAACCATCTGCATGCCCAAGGGTTGTGCGCAGAAACAGTGATAACTACAGAGCGGGACTCACCTTAGCAAAACTGAGAAAATATCTTTGCTTCGCACAACGGCACAGACCAGCTGCTCGTTAATCTGTACGGTTCATGTCAATACAGACAAAGTGACAAGTAGTATCAAAGCAAACGTACCGTGTTCAATACGCGGTTGCACTTTTCATTTTGAGCCCACGGTCCGGAATTGGCTCCAGTCAGGCGCAGCGTCTCCAAAGTATCCGTAGTTGAACGTCAACTCGTCATGCTTGCGGATATTTTTCAACGCCCAGATGGTGATGTGATGCATTCCTGCTCGAAGAACTTCTTTGGCCAAACAGTTGGGCTCACCTAGCCGATGGTTGATGAACTTGCTCTTGTTGCCTTTGCGTACGGCATCAACAACCATGTCATCGTTTAAATCAAACAGAAAGTTCAATGTACGATTCGTGTAAAGAGCCCCACGCCGTTCGGCCTCGTCGTGCGATATGAGCGCGCCGGTGTACTCGTACACGAAGTCGCCTTTCTGGATATTCTCCAAAGCAAAAGCACCCCATCCGTGTGTTGCTGAGTGCCGAACCGCGATTTTCTTGTGGGCTCGCCGACTGATGTGAATGTTGCCGCATAACGAGTTGACATGAACATGAGGATCCCGAGAGTTGGCCCGAAGAGCGACAGCGGCATCAGCAGCACCGCAGTTACTGCACAAGTCTGGGTTGCATTCACGCAAGGCAGCAACACATGCGCACGAGTCCGTCCTGCAGCAACCTGGTTCACATCGACAGCCTTCAAACCTAAGCAGAACCCATAGCATTTGGTTAGGAAGAGGCACGAGAGTTCACACGACGATACAGAAATACACTTACCGATTCGGGCAGTCACGGGAGCATGAGCAGGCCTTCTCGCACATATGATCGCGAGTCATGCACGAGCAACCAATGGAATCACAAACACCGTCATGATTGCATGGCTGATACTGATGGTCGTTGCCCTTGTCGTGTAGGCGCTTGTTGCGCGTCCGCTTCAACAGTTCACGGTTGCTGCCCGATCGGTTCGACCCACCTCTGCCTTGCTTCCAGTTTCGCTTCTTTGAGCCAACACTGCCACTCATTCCGGAGTCATCGAAGGAATCATTGCGATCCCTTGCTGTTATCTGTGATGTCTCGTAAAAGTCGTGAATGGTTTTGCACGAGACCCACTGCACGAAACATGCTGTCAAGCAAGGAATATCGCCCATGGTATGTCCAATTTTCTTGATCAGAAGAATTTCAGCGTGACTCAAAGCAGCCGCACGAGCAGGCTGCGAATTCGGAGATTTCCAGCATGCGGCACTGCAAGGCGAATCTGGAGAGGCGAGCTTCCTCAGCACTGATGCAACCATCTCAGTATGGGTAGCGTCAATGTATTCTGTTTGATCAATGGAATAGGCATCCGTGCTTGAAGATTTCACTGAGTTTCTCAAAGCTGGATAAATCGGATCAACTCGGCGCGCCGGCATCACGTGCTCGATCACATGCTCTTCACAATTGTACATGTAGCATATTCGACAGAAAAAGTCGCGATACGTTTCTGCCATTTCGCCAAAGTCACTTGTTGCTCGAAGTCCATAAGCATGATCCTGGTCTGATCCAACAGCATATTCGTCCGTATTCTCAGCAAAATGAGACTCAAAAGACGTCGGAGGGGGGGCCAGGCGTTCCGCTAGCGATTGACAGCGATTTATCAAACGACTCAACCACTGATTAGACTCGACCAATCTCGACAACGACTTTTGACGATAAGTTTTCAAGCCAGAGATCAAGTTCTTAACATTCTGGAGTCGTCGCTTGGCCACGCGCCGTGAATCGGAAAGCTTCTTGAGTTCATTGTAGTCGGTATAAGCCTGGGAATATCCAAGCACATCTTTCAGTGCTCGGAACACTTGTTCTGAATCACCACATTGCGCTACCACAAGTCGCAACACGTATTCATAGACTTCCTCTTCGACCGCTCCATAAGAGCAATCACTCTTCGGTTGTGCCGCATCGTTGCGAACCAATAGTGGAGCGGCCTGGTCACCAAGCTGATCTCGAGATGTTGATGCAAAGCGCAAGATCGGATCGTCTTCGACGCGAATGCTCACACTGACACCGATGCAAGTTGTCGAAGTAGCTAAATATCGGCATGACGCCATCTGAACGACGCACCTCATTGGATATTCACGAGGATACTCTTTGGAGTACGATTCTCCCCGCCCTATCATGTAAATCAATTCCTTGACGCTTAACATACGAGTACAACTTAAGGCTTGCTTTGCGTGAGCTTTTTCTGCCATCGAAACCTTCAAACGCCGCTGAAATATTACTATCGAATGATCCATAACACGAGTTTCATGTCAGCAAAATATCAAAGAGAAGTGGATGAGCAGGCACGTGCAAAGCATAACGTACTTTGCTGCTTAGTTTCGGATTGATAGCGATTTCGAAGCGTACTCAAGCAAGCAGTAACATCTGATCGTGATTCAGACAGAATTGAAGTCACCATTCGTTGGTGGCAGCTTCGAATGATTGGTAATTCCTCATCCACCAGCTGCTTCACACGCACATTGATATCGTCTTGGGAAAACTCTTGCTCTTGAGAATTATCAAATGCTGATGGGACGAATCGTTTGGCTTTCCCAAACGATGCAAGAAATTTACACTTGGAGTTGAGCGCCTTCGTTTCATCTAGAGTCACATCAGCACATCACCGCTAAATTAAATAAATATTCACAGGCTTTATGCACAATCAACGTACCATAAGAAGTCAAACGGTGGTCAGATTGGAAAGCATATGGTAACTTGCATTCAACAGAATCAGCAAGCAAAATATTCGAAGGCGCTTCATCAAAATAAATTCGACGAAATGCCGTCGAATGACACACAATTTAATATTCACGGTAGCTTCGTCGCTCATATCAACGTCCGAATCCAATTCAATCACAGCATCATGTTCATCAGTTGCGCGTAGACGCGGCTCGGGTGCTCTGTGTGCCGGTTTTGGACGTGGAGTTTTCAACGATGGTGTAGCGCCTTCAAGATCTTGTTTCTTCTGAGCCTGGAAACGAGCAAGTTCCCGTTCTTGAGCCTGCATTTCATCCAATGCAACGTGGTCCGTATGAAACGGAGTCTTCCGCACACGCTTGGCTCGCCCATTGCGCTGGTCATCCGAAGATATTGACGCTGCGGATTCTGATTCCGAGCTGCTTGAGGATAAAACCACGAAGTTCTTCCTGCTGTGGATTTCAATCTTTGGAGTACTCGAGGACTTCTTCAGCCTGGCAAACACCTTCTCCTTATTCTCCAAGCGCTTGCTTTCCGAGCTCAATGATGCTGCAGGCTTCAAAGACGACATCGCATTCTTACCCATCCAATGAGGATTGCAATCACTCATCAACTGCTTTCGCGCGACCAAAGGAGCCCTGTCACTCTTGGGCATTGCATACGAATTCGGTGGGGGTGGCGGTGGTCTCCTCTCTTGTCGGGCCGGTACACTATCCTGAGACATTCGGAGATCAGAGTTGTTGAGTTGAAATCTCTTCAGCATCAAGTCTTCCACAGCACGTGGTCGGTCCAGGCGAATGGACTTGAACATCTGTCGTTTCTGCTGCACAGACTTGGACTCTTGCGATGGAAGGTACGACTTGTGAGGCCGCTTGGGCGATGCAAGTTTGAGCTTCCGCTTCATCAGACTATCTACCAGCGGCCCCGGCGTAGCAGACAGCGACGAAGAGCTGTCACCGGACTCTGAGTCCGATGAAAGCGAAGACGATGATCCCGAAGACGACGCCGAAGTGGACGACGTCACATCAATGGGAACTGCCGCTCGTTTGCGCTCGGGCGCTCGACTATACTCAGCTTGATGCGGCTGGAACGGTGCGTAATCACGCGGCTGGACTGCTGCATGGGTCTTGAATGAGACATGCTCATGCTGCTGGGTCACTGCATGGGTCTTGAACGGGACAGATCGCGGCCGCTCGCGTTTCTTTACCCACGCTCGGGACTTGGATGCCGCCACTCCGGCAGCAGCCGGTGGACTCTTGTAACTCTCCGCAGTTTGCGATGAGAACGGCCTCGGCGGTGGCGGCGCTGCCTGCTTCCGCGGCTGCTTGGACTTGTTGGTTGTCCGAGACTTGGGCTTCTTATCAAGCGCCGCAGCCATCGCCAGCGCCGAGCGCACTGCATCCATGTACGCCGTCGAGTTGGAGAACCCGGGCGTGGACTGCGACTCGGCAGGCTCCTCCGCTGCCCTTCCACTGGTCTCTCTCGATGGATCTCTACAAGCAGAGGTGTTCTGTATATACGTGGACGGAGCCTCCGGCTCGCTGGCGCTCGTGTCGTCGTCCAGAACGATCACGTCCATGCCTGCAGCTTCACAACCCAACCGACCAATGCCCAATGCTGGCAGATCGCGCACTCGGCCCTCAAATACTAGCCCCCCTGCAATCGTCCTTCTATTCGAAAGCTTTATTCTTAAAATACACATGTCACAGACAAGGGCGGACACCGCGCTCTATTCGGGTACGTAATGTTCGTTCAGTCCAGATGGCACGCGTCTATACTATGGAGCTGCTGGGCATCACTGACTGCTTCGTGTATCATTCCCGGATTCGCCGCCAAGCGCATAGGACTCTTCTCTCCATCACCACCATGGCCTCGCCCTTCACGACCACGCTGCACTCGAGCCTGCACCATCCGGCCCAGCGCCAGTGGAGCGAGCCGCACTTCCACCCGTCCCAGCTCATGTACCCGCTGTTCGTGACCCCGCGCCACGATGACCGCGTGATCAACGGCCTGGAGCCCAACAAGCAGTGGGGCGCGCAGGCCGACGGCAGCTTCTCCACGCTCATCAAGCACCTCAAGGAGCTGCAAGCCAAGGGCCTCACGTCCGTCATGCTCTTCGGCGTGGTGGAAGACAAGGACGCGCACGGCTCCATGGCCGATGATGTCAACACGCCCGTGATCAAGGCCACCCAGGTCATCCGCCAGCAGATCCCCGAGCTGCTCGTGTCCTGCGATGTCTGCATGTGCGAGTACACGGACCACGGCCATTGCGGTCTGCTGCGCTCGGTTGACGGCGAGGATATCATCAACAACGGCTCGACCATCGATCGACTGGCCAACATCGCGCTGGCCTACGCGCGCGCCGGCGCGCACATGGTCTGCCCGTCTGACATGATGGACAACCGCATCGCCAGCATCCGCACGGCGCTCGACGCTAACTCGTTCTCGCACGTGTCCATCATGGCGTACACGTCCAAGAAGGCCTCGTGCATGTACGCGCCGTTCCGCGACGCCGTGGAGTCGACCTTCAAGGGCGACCGCAAGCGCTACCAGCACCCGATCGGCAGCACGAGCCACGCGGCGCAGGCGTTCGAGCGCGATGAGCGCGAGGGCGCCGACATTGTGATCGTCAAGCCATCGCTGTTCTACACGGACATTGTGCGCTCGTTCGCTGACAAGAAGACCCTGCCGGTGGCCTGCTACGTGGTCTCGGGCGAGTACAAGATGCTCAGCGACTACGGCAACTCGACCGACTCGATGGAGAGCGTCGTGCGCGAGGCGCATCTGAGTCTGCTGCGCGCCGGCGCCAGCGTGCTCATCACGTACTTCACGCCCTACATCCTGGACAAGTGGGTCCAGTGGTAAGCCCAGTCAGTCAGTCACATCAATAGCCGCATTGTGTAGCATGCCCTTTAAGTCCTCCCAACGTAAACATGTGAAATTCCTACTCAGACTCATAGCTGTGCAGTCGGATGGCGGAACCACCACCAAATCACCAAATACCTGTCGGTGTCATGGAATCTGTCTTCAATGTTCGGATTTGGTTGAAAGACGAAGCCGGACTTCAGTGGGCTGGCGTCTTGATGGATAGGCTGCGAATTGGCTCACGTTGAGAGAACGGCAATCAATCTGGAAGACCCATCAACAGCAGGTCAAGAGGCTCAGAGCATCAGAGTTCAACGTGCTCGCTGGGGAGCATGAGCCTTTCCACGGAGATCCGAGCCACGAGTACGACCAAGCGGTGCGCCTCCAGCGTCAGAGAGCTCTTGCGACGTGCCAAGCGATCTATTTTATGCCGACCGAACGAGCCGAGTCTCTCGAACATAAACGCTCCGGTGCTTGCGGATGGCGTGGACCTGTCGAATCTCTTGCAAAGCAACTGGAGACATCTAAGCACCAGCACGTGGACGTCCTGGAACGAGCACTTCAACCAGCTCAAGTTTTACGTCTGCTCTCGCGACCAAAACGTGGGCTTTAGCTTGACGAGACGTGACCGGAATGCCGTTGTTGGCAGCGGGGGTCTCTGGCTCTGCATTGACACGGTCACGACGCAGCAGGCATGGCAGGCCGGTCTGCGCCCGGGCGACTGCCTTGAATCCGTCAATGGCGTGCATATGAACGGGAGCAGTCCGGAGCAGGCCATGCGCACGATTCGCACTGGCTCGGCACCGTGTGTCTGTCGCTTTGTGTCGGTTCACAAGGCCATGCAATGCCAGCGCGACCGCTTCGAGCTCACGCTGCGGTACGACAAGCTCGGCGTGAGTTTCCTCGGTGATGGAGCTGAAGGAATCCCGATCGTGGTCCACGTAGCCTCACAGACCCACGCTAGCCTAGCCGGGGTCTCTGCAGGCAACGTGCTCGTGGGCGTAAACGACATGGACGCAGTGGCGCTGGGATTCCATCGGGCCATGGCCTATCTCAAGACGGCGCCCCGGCCAGTGACGCTCATTTTCCAGCGAGTGAGCAACAGGATGCGAGTCGAGCACAATGCAAGGGAGCCCAAGCAGCCGCAGTACACTGCTGCAGAGTATGAACACCAGACGGAGCTACGACGATCCATGAGGCAGTCCATGCTGGCCACGCAATTGGTGGACGAGGCGTCGGTCAGTGAGCAAATGGAGGACCAAGAAGACCCGGACGACGAGGCTCTGCCTGAGCCGGAAGATGAAGAAGAGGACGAAGTCGTGATTGTCTGGCGCTATGGGCCACTTGGGTTGACGCTCTTTGAAGACCCGATCTCGGGGCTGGCGCTTGTGAATCGACTGACGGGGAGAGGAGTAGCCATCGGCATTGACCGGATTCAGCATGGAGATCATCTCGAGATCGTGAATGGGAACCCAACCGAGGGAACCCCATTCAAGCAGCTTTGCATGAGCTTAACTAGCACCGAGAAGCCGTTAATCTTGACGTTCAAGCGCCTCAGCAAGACTGCTGCGCTCTCATGTGAACGATTGTCTGGTGCTCAACTGCGTCGCTCGCTCGGAGCCCAAGCGCAACTCCGCCAGTCTACTTCATTCGATCACGACCACAACTCTGGACTGGCAGCCAGAGCGCTAGGGGCGAGTGAATATGAAGTCTCCTGGACGACACCGAGACTTGGACTGGTGTTCAGCCTGCGGGAACTGCCAAGTTCGAGTGCTACCAAGAGCGAGGCCTTCATCAAGCACATCCGTCCGGATTGCTCGCTGGATCTGCAATCGATCGCCGAGGGCGATACGCTGCTCTCGATCAACAATGTGTCCGCGACGGATGTGCTTCTGGACGATGTGCGCTTGCTCTTCCTGCTCACTGCTAAGCCCGCAGTGCTCCGTTTCCGTCGAGAACGATCATCTCCTGCTGATGATGTCGTTCCACCGCATCACATGTCGTTCATGTCGATGCCCTTGAGTCTCTCGGAGCTCGAGTCTCTAGACGAAGAACACCATGAAAGCTATGCATCGTCGCCTGCTCTGACGTACATGGTCGAGTGGAACATGAACGAGCAGCTTGGCGTCACGTTTGCCAGCTACCAGGACGCCAACAGAGGCAGCGCTGTCGTGGTCTACGTTTCGAGAGTCCTTGCAGATCGCTCGGCTAGTGCGCAGGCGATCGCTGTTGGAGATCGACTGGTGAGTATCAACGGAGAACGATTGCGTCCGGACCAGAGCTTTCGGGATACAATGCATGCGCTGGGGTCGAGATCCAAGGCTCTTTTGCTAGGCTTTGAACGGCCCATGATCGAGCACACGTCGGTGTCAGACACGACAAACACTTTGGAGTAGCAAGGATGTTGCGTTGCACATAAATTCAATTCATTCACTACGTTAGTTCTGCTCTTAACACTGCTGCGTCTCCACTTGCTATGGAGTTATATGCATTCAGAAGTACAGCTTCACCGACCGACAGATCGAGGACGGCTGCTCAAACTTAACTACACGCAATTCCTCGCGCCTTGGGAAGCAGCGTAGGAAAAATAAATATAGGTTGGATCCTTCCAGCATATTACCAGGACGGAGCAGCTCGGCCTTCTGCATTCCAGTGGAACAGGATCACGTCCTCCTTGAGTTTGACGAGATCGTTGTTGCACCGTGCCAGCGTGTGCACAGCGATGCTGTTGTCCTTGACTTCAGTTCGGATCAGACGCTGCATCTTCGAGATATCCACGGCTGTGATGGCTGAGATATCGCCCACTGGCACAAACACCACTTCGGTCGTCGCACTTTCACGCGCTTCCTGGTAGAATCCAAGCAGGTTCATTGCTGCATCAAACGCCGGAAAGCCGATGGCGTTACTGGCGTCGACTGTGACCATGACGGCCAGCACATAGAACACTTGCATCTCTATGGCGTTCGTGACGTTCTGCTGGCCGCCCATATTCTGGTAGAAGACCGAATCAGTGTTGTCTTGGTCATCGAGCGAGCGCATGAAATCCGACAGACCACCAGAGTTGCCTCGAAACAGACCGGGAGGGCCATCCATTCCGTTCATCATGTCGGTCAGCCCACGAGCCAATGCTGGCGGAGCAGTGGACATCGTAGACGACATGGAGAACTGGCCAGCAGACGACGTAGGCATACCGGAGCTCATCATCATGCCAGCCGACATCATTTGCCCTGTCGGATTGCTGTCATCACCAAGGACTCCGCCCATGTGTTGAGGGCTTATCAGAGACGGTGACCCATGCGTGTGCGTCGTGGGCGATCCCTGCATGTCGTTCATCTGCTTCATTCCTTTCTGGCCTGCCTGCGCCGCCATCATGGCTGGGAAGCGTTCGATCGACTTGAGCACGTAGTCCAAGTGACCCATGGTGTCGGTCGCGTAGGTGAGAAGTAGATTGGCAATCAAGCACTTGGTGTCGTGCTGGGCTGTCTCGTAGGTCATGACATCTTTGTACCGCCAGCAAGCAGGGCAACGATAGATGGGACGTTCTGGATCGGCTGTTCCGTCGCTCTTGCTTTCGTAGCCGACTGTCTGCCATTCCAGCTGGTGCAGACCGTTCACGACTGCACCAGTCCATCCAAGAACGTTCTCCATGGCTCCTGTCAGCGGGTTCGAAGGCGCACTGATGTTGTCCACTTGATCGGCTGGTGATCCTGTTCGCATCTTCTTCCGACGATCGTCCGAGGTGAATGTGCCGCCAAACGCACCAAGAGACACTTCGTTCTCCGGGTTGGACGACGGCGACGAGGTCGTTGAAGCTGGATTGGAAGCCCCTGTGATGATGTGGTGCGTGATCTGAGTCGGTGGGTTCTTCAGCGGACGGCGTTTATTCCGCTTGGACCGCACGGAGATCGTGGAGCTCAGATCGTAGGCCACGTCAAAGTTCATGGGCGACTGCGCTGTATCGGCCTCGACCTTCAGGCGGAAGGCTTGTCCCTGGTGGTTCTTTGATACGTCCTCAATCCGCAGTTTGAGCAGCGCTTTGCCGGAGGCGTCGATCGTCCGCTGGCAATCCGGCGACATCTTGAGAATGTCCTGCTTCAGTACCGGGTGCTCGTTTTCGTAAAGCAATGTGACGCGAAGAGGCACTGGGCGGTTTCCGACCCGCTCGTTCTTCTCGTTCACCAGGTAGATGGGCAGCGTCATACACTTATCTCGGCCACCTTCGTCCTTGTACCACAACTCCGGTAGGTTCTCCTGGATCAGAAGTCGGTGCTGGATGACCGTCATCTCGCTCGTCACGGCCGGAATCACATTAAAGTCTGGATATCAACGCACTCAGTTAGCGATTTGAATCATCCATCCTCCGATTGGGCCAGTGAGCAAACTGTCAGCTTACCAAGCTTGGTCGCGGCTGAGATATGCAGCACGAATTTGCGGTTGCCAAGACCCATGGAGCACTCCGAGATGCGCACGCGCAGCTTGCAGATGCCGTCGCCGTTCATGACCGGCTTGGTGTTGGGGTCAATGTGCAGAATGTTCTTCTCGACGGGCGTCATCTTCTCGGCCGAGTAGAGCTCCACATTCAGCGGCACCGTGATGCTATGATCATGTTCCATGTAAGCCATTAGCAACAGATGGTGACAGTGAATGGATGGATGGCTGCATGCGTACCCAGCTTTAAGGTGGTCGGACGCGTCCACGAGATAGACCGTGATCTCAAACGGATGGTCTCGGAAGGGGAACTTTGGCGGATGCGGCTGGATCTTCAGGCGCAGCTACAGATTGTAAAGGCATATGCGCGTGTCAGTGCTGTCAATCCATCAATGCAAGTCAAGTCGCTGACTGCCACGCACCCGCTCGGAGAAGCTTTCGACATCGTTCTCGAGCAGATTCGCGGAGCTCGTGGCCATTGCATTGGCGCCAAGCGCGCCCGAAGGATAAGTGTCCGTCATCAGCATATGGAGCTGCTGCTGCGTGTCAACTTGCCAAAGAGGAACTGAGGAAGCGAGGAAGGCGCGTTGAACGTGCGCGATAAATCGAACGTCTTAGTCGCTTGCAGAGAGAGTGCTGGGTGCCACTGTGCCTGTGCAATGCAGCAATGCTGGCGATCTTAGTCGTCCGCTTTCCCGCGTCGTTCCGGCCTGACGTCGGACGTAGCTCTCTTCGCTGCGGCTTCTGCGCTTTTTCGCTAAATGAGGCGCGTTCCCCCCACCCAAGTGGGAGAACGGAAAGATCACCCGAGGTTTTACGGAAAAACCTCGGTCCAGCCCCTTGGCGAGGACGTTTCGGGCGATCTTCTTCGCATCGGAGGCGAAGTTTCTTTTAAAGAACGAAACGTAACCTCTCTTTATAAGAGAGACGGAGTGGGAAAAAAACGGAAAGAAATCAGGCCAAACCGAAGAAAACATGCCCGTTCAGGCCGCTTTTCCGCCATGCGTCAGCGGATGGCCACAGGCGGATGGCTTGAGGCGGATCCGCCGGCCTGGCGAAATGGAAGGAATTGTGCCGCACGACCCTGCGCAGTGCAGCACGTGAGTCCAGTCGGCCGTTAGGTCTTTCCACCGGCGCAAACGCCCCCATACCAATGCCCGGCAGGCGCTGGCCACGAGATCTGATCCAAATCTTGCGGCTTTGGCTACATGGCGAGCCGGGCAGAAAAACGTCACCACCAGTTTCCGAACCGTTTCTGTTCTCCGCGACTAAGTTCGGATGCACAGGACAGTGGGGAAACCGCTAGAACGTTAGGTACGCATGTGTATGCGTTTAGACAGGGTGGCTGCTGGTTCAGCAGGTTTTGGCGCCAAAGCGATCGCCCGAGGAACGGACTGAGCCATGAGTTCCAGTCGAGAGGCCAGCAAGAAGGCGGCGAAGGAGCTGCTGGCGTTGTGCGCAAAAGAGAATGTCAAAGTGCCCACGGTAGGTCTCTCGATCTGGCCGTTGTGCTCGGAAGAACGATTGAAAGGCATGACTAACGGTTGGATTGCAGGATCCGATCAATGCCATGGTGGAGGCTGGCACGATGCTGAACGCCACCAAGGAGGACGTAAGCGAATGCATTGTCCTGGCGTATACAATTGTACTGGTAGAGTGACGTGTGGGGTTCATTGCAGGGCGAGTTCCAGTTGACCAAGGCCTTGAAGGTGCGTCGGCACTGCCACAAAAACGTCACTCGGCAATCGTCAATGGGAGACGCTGACTGGTCGAGGTGTTGCCGCAATGTTCTTAGGAAATGATCACCAAGTTTGGCCAGAAGGCAGCCCCTGCGGCCTCCAAGAAGCGAAAAGCGCCGACTGACGACGCGGTCAAGGACGAGAACCCGACCGGGTCGCCCTCCAAGGCCAAGAAGACGACGCCCAAGAAGAAGACATCCAAGAAGGCTGCCGTTGAAGACGAGGAGGAGGAGGAGGACGCCGAGCCAAAGGCCAAGAAGCCGCGTGCCAAGGTCTCGGCGTCTGTCGAGGAGAATCAGGAGCTGGCCGATGCGTTCGCGGAGCTCTCGGGCTTTGAATTCAAGCGCGGCGAGAAGTTCAAGGGCGGCACTTGGTCCAAGGTCGCCAAGGCCATCCGCGACAGCGAGGATGCTATCACGTCGGGCAAGCAGGCGCTCAAGCTCAAGGGCATCGGCAAGTCCTCGGCCGCCTTGATCGATGAGCTGCTCGAGACGGGTACGCTGAGCAAGCTCGAAGAGTACCGTGCTGGCAACATGTAACCCTTTGGTTATCAGCGTAACCTTTGTTTGTTTCGTCTTCTTTGCTATCTTGCCCATGGAAATCTGGATCCAGTTGCAGCGTTTCAGTTCGGGGCAAGTGGGTTTTTGGGTCGGGTCCGTTTGCCCGTTGACGGGACAAAGCACAGAAGGCGCGACTCGTGCCGTCGTTGGATCTCTCGCGCTTGTTCTTCGCTCGCTCGTGTGCCGCGAGCGGTCGGAAGCTGAAGCGCATTTGGCCGATCGGATCCGCCGGCTTCTCACCTCTGCGCACGTGTCGGTTCCATTGCACGAGCCAGGCCAACGACTGCAGCAGCTGCAGTTAGTTTGCTTGTTGCCTTTCTCGCGGTTCTTCATCGCTCGACGGCGGTTCCCAGACGCGCTCGAAAGCGCCGGCTTTTCCTTCGACTCGGAGCTTATTCCACCTTGGTCACTTGTCGATCTCTCTCGCGTCTGGACAACAGCAACAGCATCCTCACTGCCAGCACCATCGACGGCCTTTCCCAACCTTCTCCAAGCTCCATGCAGCAAGGCGGCCAAGTCGCCGTGGCGAACTCCTGTGCGCACAACGCGTTCGACAGTCGCCCTGCGCCACCGAGCATGGACAAGAGCGTGCCGCAGTGGCATGACTACTACCCGCCGACGCCACCGTTTGCCCCAAGACAGGCGCTACCGCCGCCGGGTGCGACCGTGAGCCGTCCTCCGGCCACAGCGCCAGCGCCCATGAAGCTCGCTCCAGCTGCCGTCAACCCATATAGCGACTGCGGTGCAGGAGACATACGCAGCAGCGGCTCCACCAGCAACTACCGGCAGCGCAGCTGCACCAAGTTCTTTGCGACGGGGACCTGCAGCTTCGGCCAGAACTGCAGGTTTTCCCACGAAGTATCACCCCCCATCACGTACGTGCCCCTGGACTGAAGCGTTTAGATCATCGGAGTCGAATCTTGTCTCACTGGGCCTTTGCTTGTTTGCTCTCTCTCTTTCGCATGTCACACAGCTCGATCGGCAACGGAATGATGACCTCCTTCTACGCTGGTAAAGGAGGCATCAAGCAGCAGCACCAGAATCGCACTGGAACCGACACAACCACCCGCAAAGAGCCGACAATGGAGCCTAAGCCGCCTACGAATGCAAAGCACCAGCGGTCTCTACGCTATGAGTACGTAGTAGTGGGATTATTTTGCCTGGATTCGCTCGTGGGGCTAACATGTTGGTTCGAATAGTAACCATGAGCTGCATTTCCCATCGCTGACGGCCCAAGGGCGTGACAGTAATCCCAGTTCATGCTCAAAGGCAAGACACTCCAGTCCATCGTCCCACAATAAGCTTCTCTTCAAGGATGCTGTGCTCAAGCAGAACTCAACGCGCCCAAGTGAGCAACAGTGGACGTCACCCAAGAAGCCGAACAAAACCGCCGAGTACGCGGATGAAAACAGCGACAACGCAAACTGCGGGGCAGCAGATCAATGTCGTCCGCGAAAAGAGAACGAGTCAAGCAACTTCCGTCATTCCCATCGCGAGCGAGCAGACGGTGAAAAACGACTCCACAAGCAGTCGTCTCGTAAAGGTGATTACCAATTTGGCAACGGTGCAGATCTGCGGCGGTCCATGCAGCACAAACAGGCCCTGCTTGATTGGAACAGCATGTACTACCATCAGCCAATGAAGCGAAACCTTCACTTGGCCGAATCGCGCTACCCCGATCGGTATGCATATGCGTCTTCCTCACACGAATACGCCGTAGAGGATGCATTCTTCAGGTATGATACTTGTCGTGTATTCCTGATTTGTTGAGCGATGTTACTGATAATGTATTGGCTGGAAGATCTCTTAGCTTGCAAGCAGAGGCAATTGTGGAGCGCATAGATGCACGGTTGGCGCGCCTGGAGAAACATCATCAACATGCCATTGATTCTCTTCAAGAGCTTGTTCGAAGCTTGTGGTCTGACGGGATAGTTGAGATCTACGGATCCAATTACACTCGTTTGTCACTGCCAAAGAGTGATATTGACTGCGTTTTAGTCGGTAGGTCGCTTGCAGAGGACAGCCCTATTCGAGCTTTGCGGCAGGTAGCTGATAAGCTGCGGCATGAATCGTCGGCGAAACGCATCGAGATGGTAGACAGCGCAACCATCCCAGTTCTGAAAGTGGTATACTGCCCAGAGCAAGTGAACCAAGAAGTGATGCTGGATATTACTTGCGGCCATTCGGTTGGCCATTCGGGTGTGAGCGCAAGAGATCTGATTTATACGATGCAGACCAACATGCCAGCGCTTCGCCCTCTCGTTCTGATTTTGAAGACCCATCTCCAGATTCATGGTAAGCATTTTGTGGTCATGTTGGCTGTGACATTCGTACTTACACTTTGATTGGGATACGATCTATTAGGCTTGAATTCTGCGTACACTGGAGGTCTTTCCTCATACGCCCTCGTGCTGATGGTAATTCGGTTTCTTCAGGTAACTCTCCGATGCAAAAGTCAACTTCGTGGTCATAGATTCTAAGATCCAGTTACTGTATCCTAGGCTTGCGGAGATGAGCATCATATGACATTCGATAGTACCGTGCGAATGCGTGAGCAAGTTCGAAACGCCCCTGTGCCCCAGCCAGACGACAACAGAGAGGTGTTGTATCCTGTTGCCGATGAAGCCTCGAATGCCAGAAAGCTGAAGTGTGTGTACACATTTTCTCGTCATGGCAAAATGACCTGGAGAACCGGCATTGGCAGCTTGCTTTTGCTCTTTTTGGAGACCTATGTCACGTTTGACTACCGTCGATTTGGTGTATCCATTGAGAATGGAGGGTGAGTTTTGATATGTTTAGATCTTGGATTGGCCCTGTGCATACTCATAACTTGTGTATTTCGTAGTGAGTACTTTTTGCTACCGGCTGACAAAATAGCTGTGGATCCTGGAGCTGTTGTGACCCCATACATTGCCGACCCAATCAAGCCTGATCGACGTGTTGGGAACAGTTTCCGGATGCATGAAGTATGCTCATCCATTCACCTGTTACTGAATGAATTAGTTGCTGACATCCTGTTTGTTTTTTGGTGTAGGTGATTCAGTCCTGGTTCATCTTGTATCACCAACTCACCACTGGTGTGCCTCTCGAAGCCATTCTGCGATGGCGTAAAGCTGGTTAAGCCAGAAGAATCCAATCGAGTGGATGCTCGCAAGCCAAACAAGAATGAAAATATTACAGCTGACGGGAATTGCGCAAGCAAATCAAGACATGATTTCTGTCGACCCGGTGCCAACCCGACGGCACTTTTGAAGTTGAAGCCCCTGAAGAAAAGTTGAAGAAGCGCAGTCTCAAGCGCTCGCCATTTTGAGCTGCGTCGTATTGGTTGCTACTGTTGTTGCTTCCAAGACTCGACCAGCTCTGACCTCGCCATTCCCAATATTTAGCCTTTGTCCCTCCCGTCAATGTAAACGTTAGCTATTTACTGTAAAGCCCAAAACAAAACAAAAATGCTGCAGTCCTTGCAGACAAAAAGAAGAACGCTCACTTGCACATCGTCTGCATTGGTTCACATGTCCATCTAGAACTCCAGGGGGCGCACTTCCATGAACGCCAGAACGTCCGCATCCGTGATGGCCGCGCGACTCTTCTGCATGTCCTGCGAGTATTCCGTCATGACGTCGATCAGCATTTGCTTCACTTCGCCAGACATCATGCGGCCGCTGCCGTATTCGCGACCAATGTGCGCCAGCTTCTCGTCATCCTCAAGCATGAACGATAAATACTGGTACGGGATGTCGACCTCCAGATTGGCGCCGTATTTTTCGTGGTCCGCCTTGGTCTCGCCGCCGCCGCTGAACGCATACTTCTTGATCTTGTTGGAGATGTCTTCAGGCGAGTCCGAGATGTAAATGGTCGTGCTAGCCTTGCTGGCACTCATCTTGGTCGTGCTGCCCTGGAGCGCCGGGAAAAACTTGGAGTGGATCAGACCGGGCTTGAGGTAGCCGATGCGTGGAGCAACATCACGCGTCATGCGGAAGTATGGGTCCTGATCGATGGCGCACGGGATCAAGCAGCGCATGCCCTTGAGCCCGCGCAGCGGGATCGGAAAGGTCTCCGAGAACGACGGCACAGCTTGGATGGCCGGGAACGCGGACTTGCCGATGTTGTCCGAACCCGTGAAGCCAAAAATGCCGCGCACCTGGTTGTACGTCACGCACTTCTGCACCTTGAGGATCTGCGGGTACATGTGCTGGATGTAGTTGGTGTTGGCAAAGATGAATGTCTTCTTGGGGTCAAAGCCACAGGCGATGATGTCCTTGGCGTTCTCCATCATCATCGTGTGGCTCTCCTCGAGCGTCTGGTCCTTGAACAGGTACTTCTCGTCGTCCGTGAGCTGGATCACGAGCGGCGCATCGAAGACCTTCTGCAGCCAGGCCGTGAACGTGAACGGGATCATGTGGCCCATGTGCAGGCTGCCCGAGGACGGGCCGCGACCCGTGTACAGGAAGAACTTCTCGCCCTTCTCGTACGCATCCAGGATCAGATTGAACTCGCGGTGCGAAAAGAAGTAGCCGCGACGCAGGTAGCGGTGCGCCTTGTGGCCCGTGACCTTCTCCATGCGGTCGATCAGCGACTGTTCGATCTTGGACGACCCGAACGAGTCGATGAGCTTGTCGTAGTCCACGCCGTTCTCGGCCTCCACGTCCCACGGGGTCACGATCTGCTCGTTACCGTTGCCCTGGCTGGTCTTCTGGTTGAAGTCGATCTGGCGAGTCAGCAAGTCCACATCCGATGGCAGCTCGGCGCTCTCGGCGGGCTTGGCGCTCTCCGAGACCTTCTCGGCCTTCTTCTGCGCGGGCTTCTCCTGCTTCTTCTTGCCGCCCTTGGCCGCACCAGCGGCAGCGCCGCCGCTCTTCTTGGCGGCAGCCTCAGCCAGCTTCTTCTCCTTCTTGAGCTGGCTCTTGGACTTCTCACCGGCCGGTGCAGCCGCCGCCGCTTCCTTCTTGGGCTTGCTGGCCGGCGCGGGCGGCGCGTACTCCTTGCCCGTGGCCGCCTTGTACTGCTGCTTGAGCTCCAGCAGCTCCTGCACCAGCTGCTTGATGGCGTCGGCGTCCTTGGCGTCCTTGTTCTGCTTCAGCTCACGGATTGCATTGCCCTTGGCCACGATCGCCTGCTCGAGCTCCATCTTGGATTCCCTTGCTGATGCGAAATGGAAAGCACAGGCAGGCCACACACGCACACGGCGGCGCTGATTGGAACAAAAGTACGGATGTCACATTCTCATTGGCTAAAATCCAAATCGTCCGTCCCAAAAGAATTTTCCCAACTGCAGCCCACACGGTCACCTCCCATCAAGACTATCGCGGCCGCACGTTGCACGCCGTAAGAACACCGGGACCGAGTACGCAATGCGCTCCAATCGACTTACCATTTCCAGCTTCAGCCGCTGAAGAAGATTGAGACTGGCGATGCGCACAAGCGACGGCGTGCCCGGCGCTACACTGCCGCTTTCCAGTGCTGCTCTGCGCCTTGGTGGGTTGTCGCTGTTGTTGTGATGCTATCGATCCAACCGAGTGGCTCAATTGAAGAAACATAGATCGCTAATAACAGACGAATCACCTACGATAGGCGCGTATGAGCTCCTCGCCCAGGAAAGTTAGCGCCCAGCTGCTGGATGGCTAGCAGGATCACCACCAAACGGAACAGTGCTATCGGGGTTTTGTGCGTTGGCGTCGCATTGGGAAGACCGCCTGGAGACACCCTACTCGCTCAAGTCCAGCGAAACACGCGCATGGCGGTCACCTCGCATCTCGACGACGACTGCGGATCCATCACACCCTGGAGCTGGACTGGGAGAGCTTGTAATAGTCAGCTCTGGTTCTGCCCATAGACACGCGATGAAGAAGAGAGTTTGCGCATTGCCGTATTGAGCGCTCTCTCACTCTCGCTCGTGCAAATCCCCAGGCAATGTGCTTATCTGTCAAGTCCCGGTCCAAGCAGTCGCCTTGAGATCGTGACTGAGGCCGATCCTGCAGAGCCATTGGCCGACTGACTCGGATGACACATCCAAGTGAGCTGGTCGGTGGCGGAATGCATGTTAAAGCCCGAAAACAGATGGTATACGCTGGAAACTAATACGTCCGGAAAACAATTAGGTGCCGTTAACGTATATTTAATACATCTAAAGGTATCTAACATTATACTTATCCGGATAAACACTTTCCGTCATCAGATGTATACCCGCGCTCCGCCCAGAACCCAAAGGCAGTCAGTCAACGAACGGCCTCGCCACGTACAAGTCCAAGTCCAAGGCAGCGCCATGAACTTCATCCTGATGCTGTACCTGAACCTCATCCGCGGCCCGCGGATCATCGCGGAGCGCGAGGCCAAGGAGCAGGAGGCGCGCCGTCTGCAGGAGGAGGCCGACCGCGCCAGCGGCAAGCTGCCGACCGTGGCCAGCTGCAAGAAGTGCGATGCCGAGATCGACCTGACTAAGACGCGCACGGACGCCGCCATGCCCAAGTGCGACAAGTGCCAGAAGCTCGAGATCGAAGAGCGCGCGACCGCCTTGGCTGAGGTCAAGGAGGAGCTTAAGATGACGCCGTTCCTCTGGTGGCAGCTCTTCGTCATGCTCGTCGGACTGGCCGTGTTCTTCCACCGCAACGTCGTGCCGCTCTACTGATCCGGGCTATTAGACAGCCACGCACCGCAAGCGATGGTGGCGGTGATCATCCAGTGAAGATGGCAGTAAGAGCGAAAGCAGTACAGAGAGAGAGAGAGAGAGAGAAGCAGGCTCCTCCCTGCATGCGGGGCCGTAGGTATATAAGTAATAGAGTTTTGATGAGTGTATTCTAGTCACCAGTCGGTGACTTGTATAGTACCACTCCAATTTGATGGTGGCATCAGTCAATCAGTCCTTAAGTTCGCATATATCCTGATAAGTGCGGATGCGATGATTGGCAATTGAACTGTACCCAATCGCGATGCCCAAGGACACGCGCAAGCAACGCGGGCCATGGCGCTGGGAGAGCGAGCCGTTCACGCGCGGCATCGTGGAGCAGCTGCAGCAGGGCCAGGCGCTCGAGACGCGCGCGTTCCTGCGCCCGGTCTTCCGCTGGATGAAACTGGGCATCCGCAAGAACGGCCAGAAGGACGACGAGGTCATCGAGAAGGCCTTTGGCTACGTGAACTGGATGGTGCAGCTCTCGCGATCGGGCGACACGGAGCGCGGCATCCCGTGCATGGAGCATGTGCAGCCCAACTACGCGCTCAATACCATCGTGACGTCCAGCCAGCGCGTTGGGAGCCTTCCGGAAGCCATGCGCGCCTTCCACCTGCTTATCAAGCACGGCTACGAGCCGGATGTGTTCACGTACACGGCGCTGATCGACGTCACAGTGCGCAATGGCGACGTCCTGGCTGCTCTCCAGGTTTGTCTTGATGCTCTCTGACGTGTCTGCGATCATGGCTCATTACCTCTCGGCTACACGTAGCGATTCAAAGACATGCGGGCGTCCAAATCTCGGCCCAATATCGTGACGTATACGATCCTGATCCGAGCCGTGGGCGTCTCTGAGGCCATGCCTTCCAGCGAATGCCTCGTCTTCCTGGCCAACGCGCGTGAGGACGAAGCCTTTGACGACGTGCTGCTGCTGGAAGCGCTGGCCGTGTGCGCTCTACGCGACGACCTGACCACCGCGGCCAGCATTCTGAGCCAGATCCGCTCATGCGCGCCCAATCTGCACGACAGCGAGCAGCTCGCGCATGGACTGGCTCGTATCGTTCAGGCACGTGAAGATCGTGACAGCGTTCTGGATGCGTGGCTAAAGGACAAGCTGATCACTCAAGGCGAGCGGGAACGTGCCTTGACCCCAAAGACGCTGCTGGTCAGCCAAGCGAGTGCGTAGGAGTTTTCTGCCAGCAAGCACACTTATTGCTGACTCTTCTATGCTTTGTTGTGCGCAGCATCCAAAGCGCAGGGTTGTCTGGGCCGACAGACCACGGACTCTGTTCGCCAAGCAGTCGTGGACCACGACATCGCGCGCCTGATCGAACGCTTGCAGAGCGGCGCCGCTGTGTCCACGTACGTTGTGTCCATAGGCGACTGGAATAATGACGTTGATGAGCTAACTCTTTGATGGTGATCAGCAATGATTTCGAGACGCTGATCCACCAGTGCCGCAAGCGCAAGTGGAAGGACGAGGTGCGCAAGATCGTGGACGTCATGCGCGAGCTCTCGGAAACTGGCTGGACGTCCAGCGAAAGCGCAGAGATCGTGATCCAGCCGCAAGCGCATCTGCGGCCGACCATCAAGACCTACGTCTCGATCGTGGACGCGTATCTGTGCTGCGAAGACGAGGTCATGGCCTGGGAAGCGTTCCTCGAAGTGGATCAGTTCGCCGAGCTCACGCGTGACCACCAACTGTACCGCAAGTACATTCGAGGATGCTACCTGCTCACAGTGTGCGACCATATCCCGGAGATGCTGCAACGCGCACGAGAGGAGCGAATGGCGTTCACGCCACGCATGTGCACGGAGCTGGCTCGCATGTACGGGTTCTCTCCCTTAGAGGGCGTGGATCTGCTGCTGCACCAGCTCCCAAACTCGCCCCTGACGATAGCCCAGGATAAGATTCAGTTGTTCCTGGAAGAGCTGGTCAAGTCCTGCGCGCTCAAACGCAACGTCGATGGAGCAAAAGAGACCGTCAAGGCCATGCTGGCGAATGGATTCCGTCGCTCGGCTGCCACCGAGACGTCCATGTTCATCTGCTGCCTGCACCACGACCGGATCCCAGAGGCCATGCAGATGCTGCAGCAGCTCCAGCAGCAGGAGCTGATGCTGGATGTACCCATGTACGAGTCGCTGCTGCGCGAGATGTTCATCAAGTACACGCGTCGCGGACAGACGTTCGACAAGTCGTCCTTCGCCGTGGCGATGCGAACGCTGTACTCGCGTCGCTCGTTGTTCGACCAGGTCTTCAAAGAGCGAGCGGAGCTACAAGACTGGGCCAAGAGCTCAGACGTCTCGGACGCAGCAGCAGAGTCACGCGACAGCGTAGCGTTCGTGATGAAGTACTGGTGCGACCGGGAGGCCTTGCGCTGTGCGCCTCTGATGTACGCGCAGCACTTTGTGGAAGTCATTACGACGATCCGTGATCGAGAGTCCAAGATCGCAGCTGAGGCCACGATCCGTGCAGCGCTCGTGCGCGCCGAAGATCCGGTGCTGTTCAACCTCCGTGCGGCTGTGGCACTTCGGTCCATGGGACTGACGTTCCGAGGCCAAGGCAAGCTGGCCAAGCAGATGCTAGCACTGCTGCCAGCAGAGTTTCAGGTCACGCGCGAGCATCAGGACTACTGCGTTAGCCAGTTCCACTGCCTGACGATGCACATCGTGAAGGAGCTGGACGACTACGCGGGCATCCATCACTCGCACCGAGACGCGATGCTCTCGTTCTGCATCGACGCGCTGGAGACCGACAACGTGGACAAGGTCATCGGCTACGTAGTCAACAAGCCAGAGCTGTACACGCTCGAGACGGTCGAGACTCTCGTGCCCAAGCTCGCGGAGTTGTTCGTGCTACAGGCAGAGAACACAGTGCTGCAACTGTTTAAGCCCGAAGTGGACGACTCACCGGCCATGAAGCGCATGTTCATCCGGGAAGTGGTTGAAGTGGAGAGTCTGGGCGAAGACGAGGCTCAGTCCCAGGGCTTCTCCTACACCATCAAGGCCATCACGGAGCTCAAGCTGGAGCACGAGCAGGAGTTCATGTCGTTCCTGCTGCGCGCTCCGCCGATGACCATCGAAATGCATCCGGAGCTCATGGACTCCATGGCGCAGGACAACAGCATCGAGTATGTGCAGATCCCGGTACCGGAGGACAAGGTCGTGGTGGTGGACAGTGACGAATCGGTCGCACTGGCCTACGAGGTGCTGACCAGCGAGAGCGTGGACGCCGTGGGCATCGATGCCGAGTGGCGGCCGGACGCTGGCTCCGGGTTTGTGCAGTCCAAGTGCTCGGTGCTGCAGCTCGCGTGTCAGGGCTACGCGTTCGTGTTCGACCTCATGGAGCTGTCCATGAGCGACCTGGAGGAGCTGTTCCGCCACGTGTTCGCCTCGCGCAGCATCACGAAGCTCGGCTTCGGTCTGGACGGCGACATCAAGCGCCTGCGCTGGTCGTTCCCCGATGCAAACTGCTTTGACGAGTTCTTGAACGTGCTGGACTTCTCCATTGACGACAAGCAGCGCCAGGACCACTCGATCCACGTGACGACGACCAAGACTGCGTCGGCGGACAAGCTCAAGCTACGCCGTCGCCAGAAGGGCCTCAGCGCCTACGCCCAGGAGGTGCTAGGGCTTCCGCTGAACAAGCAGCAGCAGCGCAGCGACTGGGAAAGACGGCCATTGAGCTCTGCTCAGGTGGCCTACGCTGCGCTGGACGCGTACGTGCTGCTCATGATCTATTACCAGCAGCAGCTTCAATAGAGACACAAGGATAAAGCAACATGGGGACTTGGGGTATTGATACCAATCTGCTGCTTACTGCCACATGAGTATGCACGTTACTACAGCCAGAGCACCGAGACGCGGTCCGTGACCCGGAGCTTGAGCTTGGCCAGGTCCACATCGAGCCGCTGCGTGGTCGCGTTGTAGGAGAAGGACGTGATGGGCGAGAACGCGTTAACGAGCACCACCTTGGGCTTCTTGCTCACGCCCAAGGCCGACAGCTTGCCGAAGGTCTTGGCGCTGGCACCGCTGTATCGGTTCTGGCTCACGCTGCTGGTGAATGTGGTGCCGATGAGGTTGGTGGACACCGCGAACTGCACGATCGTGGACCGCTCGACGCCGTCCAAGCTCTCTCCGTCGTCCAGGTAGAGCTGGCCCGAGGCCTTGCCAGCGCTGGTCAGGGCCACCAGCACGTCGAACGGCAGCGCTTGAGCCGCCGTGCTGGTGAGTGCAGCCTGGTGCAGCGGCAGCACCGAGCCTTCGCGGATGTGCACGGGCATATCGTAGAGCGAGACCGTGAACGTGGCGTCCTGGCCGGAGCTAACCAGCTTGCTGGAGTCGAAGAGGCTATACCAGGTGCCGGCCGGGAAGTAGCCCGTGACGGACGTGGCGCCCTGCGTGAGCACGGGCGTGACCAGCAGCGCACTGCCCAAGAAGAACTGGTTGTCCACCACGGGCGACGTGTGCGTCGTCAGGTCCAGCGGGAACTCGTAGAACATGGCCCGTGCGATGGGCGCGCCACTCGAGTGCGCCTCATAACCCAGCGTGTACAAGTAGGGCAGCAGGCGGTAGCGCCAGCCGATGAACTTGCGGCCGACCTCGGCCACCGAAGCCCACACGTAGGTCTCCTGGGAGATGGCCTCCAGGTTGTTGTGGTTGCGAGCGAACGGGTAGAACGAGCCGAGCGCGGTCCAGCGCGCACACAGCTCCTCGTTCGAGTTGCTGGAGAAGCCGCAGATATCCGAGCCGACCATGGGGATGCCGTACAGGCCAAAGTTGAGGATCGTCGGAATGGACCACTGGATGTCGTTCCAGGTCGCAGCATTGTCGCCCGTCCAGTGGGCCACGTAGGCGCCGCTGCCTGGGAACGTGGACCGCGAGAGCACGAACGCGCGCTTGTTCCGGATCGTCTCGAGCGCGTTACTGGTCGCGATGCCCTCGGTCAGGCCGTACAGGTTGTGCGCGTCGTACTGCCGGATGCCGCTGTGCTGCAGCGCACTGGTCGAGATGGCCTTGTTGAAGATCGCGTCGCGCGAGTTCACGTTGTTGATGGCGAATGGCGGGTGGTTGAGGGTGTCGCTGGTGTCGTCCGTGCAGGCCAGGCAGCAGGTCGTGATCTGGCTGATGGAGCCCGTGTTGGGGCAGGTCACGTTGCTCTGGCGCACGCAGGTCGTGCCAGGGCAGAAGTTGGCGAGCTCGTTCATGTCGATCCAGATGCCGTCGTACGCGATGTCGCTGTGCAGCAGCGAGAGCTGTTCGGACCAGTAGCCGGCCGCCTGCGGGTGGAAGAAGTCCGGGAACACCGTCGGGCCTGGCCAGACCTGGCCCAAGTACGGCTTGCCCTGCGTGTCCTTGATGAACACATCCAGTGCCAGGCCGCGCGTGTACGCGTAGTCCGCCTCGTCGTCTGGGATGCCCGGGTCGATGATCGGCACGAACCGGCGGCCGCCGGCGTGCACGTCCGAGAGGAAGGACTGGAAGTCGGTCTTGGTAAAGTTCACCGGGTCCAGCGTGAAGTCGTGGTACGCGTTCATGTAATCGATGTCGGCCCACATGACGTCCAGCGGGATCTTGTTCTCGATGTACTTGGCCACGACCGTGCGCAGATCAGCGACCGAGCGGTAGCCCCAGCGGCACTGGTGGAAGCCGTACGACCAGTACGGCTGCATCTTGGGCCGCCCGATCAGTGACGTGTACTGCGCCACGACCTTGGCCGGCGTGGGGCCCGCGAGCACGTGGAAGTCCAGGATCCCGCCGATGGTCTGGAAGACCACGAACGAGTCCTCCAGCGTGATGTCCATGCCATTGCTGTTGAGCAGGAACACGCCGTGGGCCTGGCCCTTGCCGTTCATAGCCAGGTAGAACGGATGCGATCCGTACAGGTTCACATTGGGTGAGTTGGAGCCCTGGTCGCGCGCCCAGAGCGTGTGCTTATCGCCCGAGTTCAGGCGCATGTTGCTGTGCGTGGTCTCGCCCACGCCGTAGACGCTGATGTCGCTGCCCACGGCCGTGGCGATCTGCAGATACTGGTCCTTCACAGCCAGCGACAGAGCGGACGAGTCGAAGAGCACGTAGCCGCCTGCGCGGCGCGTGATGCTGAACGCGAACGGATCGCTCGTGTAGTTGAACACCAGCGATCCCTGCGAGCCAAACACGTTGCGCTTGGCCTGGCCGTTGCCCAGAGCGCCCTTGCTGTACAGACTCGACGGCACTTCCCACCGCGAGGCGTTCTTGTCGAAGATCTTGACGCGCAGCGCGTCCTCCGCGATGGAGCTCACCTGCACCACGAGGTTCTTGATGTCGGCGCCGTAGGTCTCGGTCCCATTGAGCGCATTGACGGCCAGCTGTAGCTCGATGCTGCTGCTGGACTTGCTCACCTTGGTGACCTTGTACCCAGCGTTGACCACGAAGCTCTGCGACGGCGCAGGCGTGGGTGTGTCCGTGATTTTGCTCACCACGGACCAGGTACCTGCCGACGCGACCTTGTAGTTCTGGTTGTCGTTGTTGTCCCAGTTGCCGTCGCCGTCGTTGAACACGAACTCCAGCTGCGTGGCCTGCAGCTCGTACTGGAACCAGCCGTCGGCCGCCGAGAAGTTGGCGAGCGTGCTCTTGTTCATGGGGACGCCCGGCACGGCCGTCCAGCCGTCGCCGGCCGAGTAGTGGATGTTGGGCGCCGGCCAAACCTGGGTCTGGAACAGCATGCGCAGCGTGCCCGAGCCGTCGTCGGCCTTCACGAGCGTCTGCGCGTCACACACGTGGGCGGCTCCGTAGAGCGCTGCGAGCCCCAGCGCAAGCAGCCAAGTCGCGCTCATGATCTCTTGAGCTACTGGAGGCGATTGCGAAAGTGAACAGATCCGTCTCCGGTGCATGTTGACATGCACGGCGAGAGCGGACAATTCCCAAAAGTAGATATTTATATACGAATTATTCTCATAGAGGGTACCTTGTACTTTTGTCCGGTGTTGTAGAATTTCAAAAACCGATTAATACTGTTTATAATACACATACAATCCATTAATAATATACCCTGTTTTGGAAGTAAATACCAACCGCGTTGTGGAACCCTACCGTTGCCTATCAGTCGGATCTGGGCTCGCCAATAGAAGTCTCGGACGGCGATGACAGGGCAGGCTTCAAGATGCCACTCCTGGCCACTGGATTCCTGCCGCAGCGTTGCATTGCGCAGAGTAACGCCCATCCATTGACGTAGCGCCAGTCATCCGCTGGACCAGTCATGTGTATCCATCCTGTCCGCCGCATGACTCTGCTGGGGATGGACGGCCAGCCAGCCGCAGGATACAGTTGGCCTGCGCACGGCCAAGGGGCGTCGTTGAAGCTGATGGATTTATTTCCTAATTGATTTTCGAACGTCGCCAAACGCTACGCTGGTGCTTCAAGCAGCAGCATCATGTTGACTGTCTAGTGCGTGTGTGTACCCAACAACCTCCTTGGCTGTTCTTTACATTGAAGCTGCTGCTTCAGCGAAGTGAGTGTAGCGTAAGCAATCGGTGATGTGCTCCACGCTTTCGCCAGCTCTCGCAGCTGCTTTGCCGGGTTTAAAAGTGTGTGAGTTGCAGCTCTGGGCTGCCCTGCTTCAAGCAGCGACCGTGTGAGCGACAGACCAAGACGCTGAGACCTGACAATCCCAATATTCTGGTGCTGTGTTCAGTCTAATTATGATTCAAATACAAGTATCTGGCCTTGGTTTCGCCTCCTAGCATATCATTTCGTGTTACGATTGCAGAGCCGGCTCCAAAGGCGAAGGAGGAGACTTGGCATCTGGTTCAAGCCTTTCGCCAGCCATCCCGAGCACTCGAAGGCGCATGTGCTCACCGCCGCACACGACCAAATGGTGCACTGGATGCGCACTCACAGCTGTCACCAGGTCCTGCGTGGGGATTCGAAAGCGATCCAGCCGTTGAACTGGGGGCTTCTGTCCGGACGAAGTAGGTTGGCTGGGACCAGTGGCTACAGTCTTGAAGCAATTGGGAGGTCGAGGCAGATGCTGCAGGTCGATGACATTCAAATCCAGCGCATCGTATGCGCCAGTGCAGAAGATCGACTGATCAAACAGCAGAGTCCCCGTGCAGCGGTGGCAGCCCAGCCACGAGTCTCGATTTACTCTTGTGGTCGAGGCAAACAGCGAGGACGGCTCTGGGCTCGGCGTCACGGCCACAGAGGCAGCCACCACAGGCTGCGGTCGCGGTATCATCGACTCTGTAGTATTCAAAGCGTCAGCCAGTGTATCCCCTAGAACATGGGAAAGCTGCTACTCTGAAGCTTCCCACCTTTGATGAATGTATGGAGTTTGATGACTCGGGCGTCGAGAAAGTCGACCACGACGACCCAGTCGTTGCGAAGCTGGCAGAGCATCTGCGTTTCTGTGAACGGAGCGATCTGCATCGACATCACAGCTGCTCCAGCGTGTACGGATGCATATTCGGATGCCAAGTACGCTATCATTTCAAACGCAGATCATGAGCCCATGGATCAACAAGCAGAAATCGAATTGAGAGCTGCTCACGCTTGATGATCTCCAGGACATGGAACGAGACGACGCGTCGAGGTACCGCCTTAGAGCCAAAGGCTGGTACTGACAGGTTCTTCACATCATAGGTCTAGATGCATACCCACAATGGATCATCAGGCAATGAATTCCGACCAGGAACAACAGAATGCCGTACCGTCAGGAAGCCGCCTTCGGTGCCGCATACAACGTATCGGTTATCGCGAGACAAAACGATCGCATTGATCGGCTGAGAGCCTGTGGAAATGCTCCAGATGGGTCGCGCTGGCGCTCGCGGGTTCCATGACCGTAAGGAGCCATCCATGTCCCCAGCAATGATGTTATGCGGCTGGGTGTTCCCATGCGCAGGGCCATGGGCGGGAAGAAACACCAAGTCATTGTAGCCACTGGACGGTCGACTCGAGGTCTTGATCACGCGATGTGGCTTGGAGGGAAACTTCTGCAGGTTGAACAGGTGGATCTCGTTCTTGTTGCCATAGGAAACTGCGATCTCGTCCTGGACAATGCAAATGTTTAAGCTTGTAGACGTTCTGAAGGCTGCAAAATAGCACGTCGTACCTGGTTGTACGGATTCCAGCGGATACGCTTGATCTCGAAGGACACGAAGATGGTGTGGATCTGCGGTAGAAAGCGCCATTGAGTGAGAGCCATTCCCTAGTTAATGAGACAACTACTTCGTACCGGCTCAAGTAGCTCCTGCACTTCTTGAGCCGAAGCATCCATTTCCATCTGTTCCTGTGCGCTGCTGTTGCTGACTTGAAGCCTCTACACCAATACAATCCCAGAGCCCTTCAAACACCCGAGTCCAGAGTCCAGTCTCCGACTTGGGCTTCTTTACCTGCGCGAGATTCATGGTCCGGTGCGCGTACTCGTCAAAGTCGTACAGCGTGACGATCCCATTGGACGAGCCTGCGACCAGCAGCACGCCCTGCGCATCGAACGCCAGACAGCTCGTGTAGAAGACGTCCGTGTACAGTCGTCCGGCCTGCTGCTGCCAGCGCAGGGGCAGCTGGAGCTCCACTGGGAGCATCTGGAAATGCGTGAGCACCCAGCGCACGAGGTGCTGGCGCTGGCGTCGCTTGGATCTGCCTGCGCATTCGCGCTGCTGGATCAAACGTACGAGGTGATTGGGATTCACCTTGGTCGTCAGGCGCTTGAGCTTGGGCTCGATCGCGTCTTCCTCGCTCTCGTCGTCGTCGTCAATGGACTCGATCTCCTGCTTCTCCTGTGTAGAGCGATCGCCAGCGGAATCCACTGGAGATGCCCTGGCGCTCGGCCGGTCCTCCACACGCGGGACCTTGCGCTGGAAGAAGGCCGTGAGCGGCACCTGCGTCGCCGTTGACTTGCTCTTGGCCGCCCGCTTCATCGCCAAGTGTTATGTTCGCGCCAAAATAAGATCATGGGTACAGTGTACCACTTTTTGATAGGCAACCTCAACTCATGCGATTCAGCAGCATCTCCTTTTCTCTTGTTTATCGCGTTGTCTATGGGCAAAATCCAGAGCGGACTTAGAAGCTCTTCCACTCCAGTTCCAGTGTGATGGATCCGCTGTCGTTGTTCAGACGCCAGGTGGACGCCATGCGCGTGTTCCGCTGGACCTGGGCCAGCGGGATCTCCACGCGGCCGATCTCGTCGTCGGCCGTGAGGTAGTCCGCGTCCATGACGATCACGACCAGTTGGTCGTGGCGATGGTTGGGTACGATCATCTCAAAGTGCTCCGGCGGGTTCCAGATCTATGGCGACAGAGAGAGAAGACCGTGAGCATGATGCAGAGCTGATGTGTACGAGTCAGCAGGGGAACTTACCGGGTTCAGGTTGTGGTTCTTGATGGAGCTCTTCTTGGTCTGCGACCCCACGTGGAAGATCACGTACGGGTCGCTCGATCCGTTGTAGTCCATGGACGCCAGGTTCTCGCAATTGACCAGCTTGACGAAGATCGCGCCCATGCTGGCGATCTCCATTGGCAGCGTCGCGTCACGCGACATGCGGCGCTGGGTCATGGACAGGTTCGAGAACGGGTACCACGTGAGATCAAACTCGGCACGGCCGACCCCGTCGCGACCAAAAGCCATGAGTTCCTGGGTCTCCACGCGCGGCTCTAAGTGATCGAGATGGATCCACTTGGAGTCGATGGCCTTGCTATTGCGCAGCGTCTCCTTGTAGTCCAGTGCCAGGTTCAGATCTTGGGTCTTGGGATCCAGCACCAGCAGATAGAACGACTGAGCGCCAAAGTCGTGCGCTCCCTTGCTCTCGATCGTGTCCGTGGCCACGATCTCATTTCCCACGCTCATGCGCACGTTGAAGCCGTACAAGCCCGTCAAGCGCGACATGAAGTGCACGGGACTCACGCCGCTTAGGCGCAGGTTCTTGACAGCGATCATGCCCAGCGGCTTGTTGGCCGCCAGCGCCTCCATCTCGATCTTGCTCAGGTCCTGGACCAGCGGGATCACCAGCTTGTTGGGCCAGACCAGCTTGGCCTCGACAGCCGAGCGGATCGCGCTGCGAACGGTCGACGACAGCGCGGGCACTTCCATCAGATTCACATGCAGCACCTTGACGTGGAAATTGATCGCCGGCTTCTCGATGAAACTGACCGAGATGGCGCCAAACGTGGGCCAGCGAGGGAAGAGCGGCTTCAGCATGATGCGCAGAGTACCGCGCAGTAGCACGTCCGACAGCTCGATGGTCATGCTCATGCTGGACTTGGGGTTGCCAAACGTGAACACGATGTCGGTGTTGCGCGTGGCGAAGAGTATATCCACCTCCAGCACGACCTGTTCTTCCAGGTTCTTGAGGGTCTTGATGCCGTTGATGACTGGCGCCGACGTGCCCAGGTCAAAGCCGCTGAAGCCAAGATCAGTCATCAGCAGCTTGGGTTTGATGGACTCGAGCACGGGCGTGAGTGCGTCTCGCACGGAGCGCGCGACGGCGATCTTGACGTACGGCCACAGCGTGTCCAGCACGTAGTTGATCCACTCGCACTTCTCCACGTCCGGGAACTTGACCCAACGAGGCAGATCCTCTCGCAGGATCTCGTGCAGTGTGTCGCGGTCAAGGCTCTTGAGCAGCTACGTAGTCAAGAGAGCAACGGAAGAAGCTATCAGTCCTGGATCATATTGCGCGCAGGAAACGATGGTATGGGCTGGATGGTACCTGAAGCCGCGTGTTCTCCGTAATGGGGAAGGACGAGGCCGTGAACATGAAGCTCTTGAGCCGGAAGATGAACAGCAACGCTAGCACACCGACGGCTGAGTACACGCGTCCGATCTGCGTGAGATAGATCACCAGCAATCCGCCCAGAAAGCTCACGACTTCAGTCGCGAACGGCAGGAACAAGAAGTCGATCAGGCCCTGGCGCACATGCAGCCCTGTGGGCAGCACGAACGCATCGGCGTCCTGAGACTGCGCCTGCGTATCAGTTGCGACCTGTTGCTTTTGCACAGCAGGTCGTCGACTCGCAGTCGACAAGGAGGATGGATCGCGTCTGGAGCTGCTGGCTGCTCCAGGCTGGAACAGTTGACCTGCCTGGTTCTGCTGCTCGAGCATCCCCACAAGCTGTCGTCGGCGTTTGAGCTGCATCATGCCCATGGCCATGGTCAGCATCATGGTCGTGGCCAACGCCGTGGTCCAGGTCCACTTGGCCTGCGCCCAGTGGCCGCCGCCTGCGCCCACAGCTCCGATGGCCATGCTGCGCTCTATGCGATGTGTAGCTTCCGAACGCACGTCAGATGTCAGGTCGCCCAGATTTAGGTGCGCCACACTAAAACCAGTTCCAGGTGAGTCGCTTTATCTCGATCACGCAAAGCAAACATGAAATTACCACCACTTGGGCGGCTGGTGCGTGAATCTTGGAGCCAGTTGCATTAAATGGTGCGGCAGGTACGCTGCTGCGTGTCGTAGTTCGTGACGTAGTGAAGCACTTTCCGCTTGTGCGTGGCGATCAAGTCTTGGCAGGTAATGCCAAAATCCTCGTTGAGCACTACGCTCAACGCATCAATGTTTTCGTGGGTCGTCGCATCGACAGCCACGGCCTTGGCGTGGAAATACTCCGAAGGAATCACTTCACCAACTGCCACAGGCGGACCATCGGACCATCGGACCGCTGCATGGGTTAACTCGACCAGGTCCTGCCTTGGCCTGGCGAAAGGGGCGGAATCGGGGAACTTCCACACTGTGAATTGAAGCTGGCTGCGCGGATGTTCCAGCTGTCTGCGTCAAGATAGAGCAATCGACTGTTCGATCGTTCTGATCAGTCGGTTCATCGTTGCTTGGTGCTCATTCATGAAAGCGATTGTCCATGCGGGAGCCACCGCAGAATGCCGATCGTGCGCCTGGATTGAGTCGCTCAAGTTGATCTCACTGTTGTCGTCCATCGGGTGCAAAATGGCGCTTGGATGCGCTGAGCCATCGCTACCGCTGATGTGAGTTCTTTTGATTTGGCGCCATCAAATCCATCACGCTGAATGACGGTGCAAAAGCACACGGCGACAGCAAAGTGCGTGAGAACAAGGGCTTTGCATGAATGGATTATAATATAGATGGTGCGATCTGCTTTGACTCGACTACTGGGTGAGGAAGTAGGCAGCAGCCCCCATCAGAGCCAGCACGACCAGCGCTCCCGCGATCATCGTGGTGCTGGAGCCGGACTTGTCCTCCTTGAAAGCTGCCAACAGAAACAACAGCGTCAATGGGCGTCACTTCCAGCACCATAGGCTCCCAAGAGGACGTACTGTTGCCGGGTATTGCGTATCGGGACCGCAATTGCGCGGCGCTGAGGTCGCAGTCGCGCACGGAGCCGCCGCGCTCGTAGCGCTGGCGCAGCTCGCTCGCAGTCATCCCGTCGTCGTACATTTCCCCCTCGTTGCTGGCGATCGCTTCACTTGTCGACTGCCGGCCGTGGCCGCATTTCGGACCCGGTCGTTTCATGCTCCAACGCCGGTTCGGGGTGTCTGGGTCAATCGTTTCACAATAGACCAGTGTGGGTCACAATGTGGAACGCTGAGTGAGTCCCGTCCGCATTTGGTGACTTCAATGCGCGCATTGCGAGGGCAACATGTGGGAGGCCGAGTCCTGGGCGCGGGATGACGACGTGCTCTCGTGGCGCAGTCTGGACACCACGCAGTGGGTCATAGACACTCCCGCAGAGCCAGACGTGGTGCCGTGGGATCCGGATGGTCACAGCGAGACCGTGAGCGGTAGGAGCATGGCGGGCGCTTTGACTGCCGCGCTCTCGAACCTGAAAGCGGTTGTTGTCTGAGCAGATGCGTCCGATACGGACAGCTTGCCTCCTGTGGTGGAGCGCCCTGTAGACAGAGATCTGCGGTACACAGCAGAGCGTCATGTCAAGATGAGCGTTAAAGCGTCTGAGGAGCCAAAGAACACCAACCAGAACGAGACGATGGCAGTTGAAGTGGTCTCACGTGAGCTCCCATCCACCTCCGAGATGGTTGCGTTCGAGGAAGCAGGTGCTCAGTCCAGCTCAATGATGTTGAGAAGAGGATATATGACTGCTGAGAAGCCGCTACATGCAACAAGCGCTACGGATAATAGCTTTTTGGCGGCGCAAGGACCGCTGTTTCGCCCAAACCTCGGGGATGAACACGCTCCACCGTCAGCGCTTCATTATGCCCGCGAAGACTTCCATACACCATTGACGTTTGAGGAAGAAGACCGATCCGATGGCATTCGCTTGCAGCAAGAGGAAATGGGTTTGCAACCGCAGCAAGAAGAACGCTCGAAGCTCGTGCATTCACCGTTCCCTCTTCCTCACTCACACCAGCACCAGCAACGATCCTCACCCATGTCGCTCATAGAGTTCTTGGCACAGAATGGAAGGTCGCCTCCAGGAGTGGCAGCAGAAGCGCATCAGCAGCCAACCCAACCGGAACAACACTCGAACGATGCAGGACAGAAGATCGAAATTGAACGACTCTCGCATGAACTCCAAGAAGCAAAAGCTCAGGTACGCTTGAATGTGAGTGTTTGGCTATAGTCTGCGTCACTGAGAGAGATATATCGGTGCCTCCTTAGATCCGGTCGATGCAAATGGAAGCATTATCTTGGAAAGACAAAGCGACGGAGATGGAATTTCGAGTGAATCGTTTGCAGTCGGCAGTGCTGGAAAACGAGAAGCAGGCAGAGCATGCGCTTGCTCAACGATCCGATGAACTTGCATCCGTAGAAGCAAGAGTGCGTAGTTTGCAAGACTCGAACGAAATGTACCAGCAACAGGCCAAGCAAGCAACTGCCGAGAAAGAGCGTGTTGCGAAGGATTATCTTCAGGTTGTGTACGATTTAGGAAAAGCTCAGAAACAACTCAATTCCATGGCCAAGGAGACAGTCTCGATCACGGAAAAGGATGTGCTGTTGCGCGAGATTGATCAACTGCAAAATGAAAACCAACAGCTTGCTCAGAAGGTCAAGGAGGCCGAGGTAGGCTTACAATTGAGTGTAGGGATTTGCTGCACGCAATCTAACGCTTGGAGTGCAGGCAAGGAAAGCAATTCCAATCGCTCAAGACAATGGCGTTCAGATCCGAATGCTTCAGAGACAAATTCAAGAGCTGGAGGACCAGTTGCGCAACTCACGGCAATCGCAGCCACCGTCATTTTTGCCGCCTCCGCCACCATTGTACCAGCAAAATGAACGGTTCAATCCCATTCGGCAGTCGTTGCCTGCAAGAACATCATCGTCTCAGCAACCAGCGTTCGTTCAGCCTTCGCTGGACGAATCAATTGATTTGAGATCCCTTGGCTATGTTGATCCATCGACTCGTGGAGCTCAATCGTATGCCGACTCGGGACGGTCAGCGGGTCCAAATATTCCAGCAACAAAACGAATCGACAGAGCGACGACGCTGAAAGGTGATTGACTGCTTTGGCGTGTATGGTGTTGCAGGCATGTGTTTGTGACTCAATGATCGTAGACTTTCTTGCTGGGCAGCCACGGAATCAAGCATCTATGCAACACCAGCAGCAGCCTGACAGATCGCCGTCGTTTCTTCATTCCGCTGGAGAGCCTCGCTATCCGTGTAGCCAGCCCCCTCTCGATATGCAACAGTTCAAGGCAGACGGTACGAGTTCATTTGTTATGTATGGACGGACCAGGATTTATCATGCGCGTAATCTGGTTACAGCTCTCGCACGTCGTAATATGCTCACACACAGCAGTTCTATCGGAGATCTGCTACAGCATCAAGCGTACGACCCCGCGATGCAGCCACAACAGCTTCGCATGTCAGTTGATTCCTCCATCTCAGCTCCGTTTGCGACTGAAAAACAGTCGTTCCTCCGCGATACGGTCCAGAAACGCCAGTTAGAGCAGCGACTCATGCACTTGCACGTCGACAAAGAGCAGGTAACACACACAACAACTCATGACGTCGATGTATTGCATCAAGCACGCTGACGATGGAACTACACTGGCAGACTGAAGCACAGCTGAGCAAGATCGAGTATGCTGGCTCCAAGACTATGAGCTCCCGCACCGAGAAAGTGCGGCTGGAGCAGCAGCTGCGTGCGCTCACGCACGAGATCTCACAGCTCAAGCTGGTGCTGCGCACATAGACGCACGGTGTCACGTCAACACCGTGCCAAGGGAGTCAGCCCATGCGCGCGTCACTTTCTGATATCGTCACGAGCCAAAGTTGATGACAAGGTACCAGTTCGAGTGGTACCACCTCCGGGAGAACTGGAGAGATGACGCGCCGTCCGTTCCCTCGTGGCTTCCCTGTTCTGCAGTCAGCCGGGAGGTCATCGCCCCACCCATTCCTTCTTTTGTGCGGCCATCATCGAACGGCCTAGCATGACGATGACCCCGGCGCAAGTGCTGCTGGATGCGCAGTTCGAGGACCGACTGGCCAAGCTCGAGGCCCGTGTGCCCGAGACGCTCAAGCTCGTAGAGACCCATGTGTCGCTGGCCAAGCGCAACCAAGTGCGCCGCCAGCTGTACCATGATGTCGAAGTGCTGCGCATCGAGCTCGAGGAGCGCATGAACGAGCACGAGATCGAGAAAGAGTGGCTCACAGCGCCCGAGATCATCGACGCTAACAAGAAGCTGGACGCAATCCGCGCGCAGCTCAAGCTCGAAGTCGTGCCTTCGAGCCATTCGCTGTTCGAGACCGTGACCATGGTGCTCCGCTTTGCGACCTTTATGTGGGTGCTGGTCGGCTGGTTCAGCGCTGTGTCCGTGATCATCCCGCTGCGCTGGCTGCACTCATGGCTCCGCAGCATGGGCTGGCCCAAGCACTACCTGCCGCTGGAGCTTGTCTCGGTACGTGTCATCAGCCTGCGATGTCATATGACGTAATGACCTGGCGACTGATGACGCCATACCATTTTTGCAGACCGGAACAGCCAAGCTGCTGTGTCTCGCTGCTGGCACGAGCCCTGAAGCAGAAGGCCAGGAGAACCTCATCAATGCCAAGGATTCCGTGGTCTGCATGTTCAGGTAACGCGTTCGAGCTCTGTGCGGAGCAAAGATCTACTTGCAATCGTGCTTACATGCGCTCCGTCTCATTATGGTAGCCATGCTTCGAATCTGGACGGCTTCATTGTGAACGGATCCTCGCCCATTGCACTTCGTGTACGTTGCACCAACAGCTGAAGAGTGGTTGCGCTGGGTGTTTAATTGTGTTGCTGTTGCTCAACAGTTTGCTGCCAAGAAGAGCTTGTTCATGCTTCCTTTCCTGGGTTGGGGTGCGCGCTGGGGCTTTGGCTTCGTAGCCATCGATCGATCCAACCGGTATGCAGTCGCATGCTATGCTGATGGACTAATGACCAGCTGCTAACGTTGATTGTCTGTGTAGTAAGATGGCCTTGAAGAGTCTGGCGGAGTTGGCGACCGCTGTGAACGAGGAGGGCGCTTCTGTGTGCATCTCGCCTGAAGGAACCCGCTCCAAGGATGGCCTGGTACGAACTTCCATGATAAAAGACACGTTTCGGCTGTGCTAATGCTGACTTCTTTGCTCTCTGCAGCTGCAAGAGTTCAAGAAGGGCCCGTTCTACCTTCGTGATGACACCAAAAAGAACGTGGTGCCGGCTATTGTGTACGGTGCCTATGAATTGTGGGCCCCAGGCCGCCTCATGAGCCTTCCTGGACACGTAAGCGCTGCGTTATTGCTCACTAATACCACCTCCCTGCTGATCGATCTAACTGGTGCGTTTCCATTCGGTACAGACCCTCGTGCGCTTCCTTCCGGAATACGTCAACGACCCTGCCAAGAACCGCAACCAGAACCGACTAGCTCTGCGCCGCATCTACCTCAAGGCGTTCACGGAGGACGTGCCCGAACACATTGGCACGGCCGCCGACACCAACGGCGCCATCAAAAGTCTTGTGTCCGTGTATCTTATCTGGGCCATTTCGTTCAAGACCATGAGCATCGCGTACTCGGTGGTCTCCTCGGTCTGCTACGCGCTCGGCATCGGCCTCTCGACGTTCTCTATGTTGTCGCTGATCTTTGTGGCTGGCGTGGAAGTGCTCATGTTCTTCACGTGCTAAGACGTCCACGCTGCTTGGACTCGCCGCGATCCATCTCCATTACGCTCTTTGGAGTCCGTTCGAGTGAAGTCGAAGCCGTGACATTCGTAGCGTTTGGCAGCGCAATCCCATCAGGAACAGGAGCTCCTCGTCGCCCGCTGATCACGTTGCGCTGCTGGAAACGGAAGGAAGAAAGGAGCGCGTAGGCAGACGGCAGCCATGCCCATAGGTATACATACACACTTAGCGTAGATATAAAACAACAGCTCGATCTCCATTCTTCGTCCCCTATAAGCTACTTCTTCTTGGCTCCACTCTTGCTACTGTCGGTCGACAGTCGTGGTCGAGGCGACGTCGTGGTCGATCCAGAGCCGGACGAGACGGACGACGGCTTCTTGACCTTCTTGTGGCTCGGTGCCATGGGCAGCTTGCGCTTGGCCAGCGTGGTGTAAATGACCTCCGCGGGTGACGTGACCGAGGAGTACGAGGCAAGACGGTGGCGGTCCAGCTTCAACTGCTCTTCGGCCGATAGCTCGATCTGTGCGCCGTTGGGCGGCGTGGCGCCGCCGTTACCGTCGCCATTGCGCTCGCGCTTCCGGCGCCGCAGCAGAGCGTTGCGGAACCGGATGGGCGCGTTCTTGGTGTCGCCCCAGCCCGTGAGCACGTTGCCCTCGACGATCGTGTCGCGCAGGAAAGTCTCCTCGAACTCGAAGAGTTTGCGCTGCTCCTCGCGCAGGTCCTCCTGCTCCTCCTCCGTCTGCTCCTGCACCGACCGGAGCTTCTCGTCCAGCTCCTTGAGTGACACCATGATGGCCGAACTTGCAATTTGGTCTCACCATTTGGGGTTACGTAACCCACGCTCAAGTGTCCTAATTTACCAAAAAGCGCTTATTATTTATGCGATATATCAAGAGTAGACGATTCAAAATGGCTGTTTAATTTACGCAAATGACAATTACCAGTCATCATCGTCGTCGTCAAAGCTAATGTCCATGGCATTGGACTTGCTGGTGGCGCCAGAAGCGTTGGCTCTGTCCTCATTCTCGCTCTTCTTGTCGATTGTAGAAGAGCTCTCATTGGGCTCTGGCGGATCGTCTTGCTGTGGCTCTGCTTGCTCTAACTCTTGAGCTGGTGGTGGAGAACTAGGCAACGCAAACGTCACGCGTGTCGGGGCCTTTGGCTGGTGGTGCTCACCAGTGGACTCGTCGCCCGTCTCACTGTCTTTGGATCTACAAGAACAGTGCCATGACGTGAGCCAGCGGTCAATCGACCCTCTTGATCCAGCAGCAGCGACTTACAGTCTCCTGGCGTTGCGTTGCGAGAGCAGGTTCTTGAACCGAGCCAGAGACGACGAGCTGGAGGACGAAGAAGCCGTGGGCTGGGTGCTACTTCGACTATCTCCATCGTCCTTGCTCTTCGGATCCTTCTGCAGCAGCTTGTTCCACTGCCACCGGCCGAGACCACTGGCCTCCGCGGGCTCCTTGTCCTTCTTCTTCTTCTTGCGCTTCTTGCCTCCGTCTTCGGTTGCTCCTTCCTGCATGACCTCGGCAATGGACGGCACCGGCCTTGCTGGCGGATTGCGGTGCACGACCTGCCGCTGCGAGAGGAACGACAGCTCCGTGGACGTGTGGCGCACAGAGCTCTGCTGTAACACCGGGTTGCTTCTGCTCTGAACAGCCGGGTTCGACCGCGTGCCGCTGGTGCCCTGCTCCGCTGCGAGCTCTTTGGCTATGAGCTCGTCCTGCTCGGCGTGGAACTCACTCACGATGGGCTCGGAGGTGGCCGGATGGCCCTTGGGCAGGAACACGCGCTGCAGGTTGCGTGGGATGATGTTGAGGTAGCTCTCGGAGCTGCCACCGATGGTGCTGGCAAAGGGCGTGAACACCGATACGTGGCGCAACACGACCCCGGCGCCCACGGTCAGTGCCGGACCGATCTGCTCCACCAGGTCGCGATGGAAGTAGCCGTGGATCTCGCCTGTCGGGTCCTGTAGCGATAGAGTCGTCAGGCTGCTGGTCATCATGAGGCTTACACAGACAGACGGACGGACGTACGTGGAAGACCGCTACGATCTCTTCGTCCACGTAGCGCAGCGACTTGATCACGACCAGCAGCTGGGACAGAGGACAGGCGTCAGCTAAGGAACCGCATGAGTTTGTCGCAGACAGCGCTCACCTGCGGCACCTTGGGCAGCGCGTTGTCGTCCTCCACGATGGACGAGAGCGTGTGCGGCAGTCGGCTGAGCTTCACGCCGCCTGCTCGATCAATAGGCGTGAGTCAGGGGCATCACCGTGATGCTGCGTTCATGACGCCTTGACGCACCATAGAGCTTCCCAGAGACAGTGTCCAGGCCGATGTAGTCGCACATGGAGACCCACGGGCCCTGGTCGAAGACCGTCGTGATGGCCACGACACTGTGGCCGCTGCTGTTGACGCTCATGCTGCCGCTCAAGCGCACACCAGCGGAGCTACTGGGCTCCTCCTGGTCCCTACAGCCACCATTTAGATACCAATCGACCGCCAGAACGCAGCAAAAGGCTGGATAGGTGCGTACATGGAGAGCTCGGCCTTCTGCTGCTTGATCAGCACGTCCCGCAGCGGCCCCGGGACCGATCGCATTCGTGGCAGTGCGCTGGACTCTAGAGACAGAGGACGTGCCTTGAGGACCTCCACACGCAGCAAAAGGAGAGCGATCCAGCAGAGCCTACCATCGCGGGGCTCGAAGTCGTCGTCGTCGTCGTCCTGCGTAAACTGCGACCACGGCCGCTTCCGGCCGCCGCCATCGCCATCGCCTCCATCATTGCGGCGCCACATTGGGCTGATGCGAACTTAACCAGGCGAAACCCGAACTTAACACCCGCGCGCCCTTTCGAGCAGCCTCAGTGAGGTCATGGGCTCGAGCACGAGTCGGCCGACGCCGCTGAGCGCGCCGTTCCAGCGCATGCAAAGCTGTAGGCCTGAGCTGTCGCTGGGTTGGGTTGGGTCTAGAGGAAGAGACTGAGCGCGCTCTGGCTGTGGCCGTAGGGGACCTCAAGGCGGCCCGTCGCCTGCTGCAGGACTACAAGGACAAGGACCTGGACTTTGGGCTGGACACGCAGGCGCTGGGCGAGCTCATCCAGGGCGACACGGAGTGGGCCGAAGCCATCATCTCGGCCTTTGGAAGCACCAACGGCATGTACGTATCATCATGGATCGCAGTCGCACCTTCCTTCCGCCTGCGCGCTAACGACGTGGTGGCTCTAATAGAGTCAATGCGCTGGCCTTCATCTGCGGCGTGTGCCTCGTGTGCTCCGGCCCAGCGCTCGAGAAGGCCGCACGTGAGCTCCCCACTACTGTGGCTGCCGGTGCTGGACTCATGGACTGACGACTGGTTCTCTGCTGCTGCGCAGTGGTGTTCGACGCCTTGGACTTTGACGCCACGGAGCAGATCTCCATGGACGAGATGGTACCCTCTCCTACTCATCCATACCAAGAAGGCCAGTGCACTCACCTCTCTCTCTCTGTATGCATCAGACGATCGTGTTTCTTTGCTGCGCGCGTGGCTTCTGCGTGATCTCTGGCATGGGCTCTGTGCCCTCGGACGAAGCACTGGAGGCCGTGACCGTCCAGGCGTATCGCGAGCTCAACAAGGGCTCGACTCAGAGCATCACCAAGGCCGAGTTCACGACCTGGACACTGCGCTTCGCAGCTGCCGGAGCTTCTGGCGAGATCACGATGGACCAGATGACCCAGCAGTTTGGCATCACCAGCCCACCGAGTAAGGAGCAAGCAGCAGTGGCGGCGTCCAACAATGACGTCGATGTACACGCTTCCAGTGAAGAGGCTCAGGACGACGCTCTATCGCCTGACGTTGCTGCAGAGGAACAAGCTGAAGCCCCAACGGAGCTGCTTGAGACTGAAAAGGAGACGCCGCCGCCAGAGCCATCACCAGTGGAGGAACAGACGCCGGATGAGGTGCTGCCAAGTGAGCAGTCGCCTGCCGATGGGGAACACGCACCGGATACTACGGAGAACCAGGAGCAGTCGTTGCCTGCGAACAGCGAGAGTGAGTTGGAGCCAGATGCTCAAAGCTACGAGCATGAAGAGGAGCACGCGTACGCTGATGAGCAGGTGGACGTGCCAGCGGATCCAGAGGATGCCGAGACGCAAGACGGAGGAGACCAAGACGATCCTCACAATACCCCTGAGGGTGATCACGCTGAAGGTGAGCTCTCATACGAAGAGATCGCTGCTGCTGAAGAAAATCCGGCGCCTTCAATCGTCGAGACCGAACACCACGAAGAGGAAGCCCAGGAGGAGTCCTATGAGCCAGACCACGAGCAGTCCCTTGCTGTGGAGGACGAAACGTACGCAGAGGACCCGATGGAGCAATCGGTAGCAGTTAGTGAGGACGAGGCAGAGCAACAACCAGACTATGAGCTGGAGTTCTCGACTGAAACGCCACGCCCAGACGACGAAGGTGGAGCTCCTGAACAGGAGCAGCCTCAAGAGCCACCTGCAGCGGAAGCATACGGGGACGATGAGCAAGAATACTATGACGATGAACCTGAAGCGTCAACACCGAGACCAGACGATGACATCCCACAGCCTGAATCTTTGGCTGAGGCCCCAAAGGAAGAGTCTACAACACCAGAGCCGAATACTGCGGACGCAGAGGGCGCTGAAGAACACGAGCAATACGAAGATGATCACATGGAGTCAACGCCAAGGCAGGCGGAAGAAGACGACCCACAGCCGGGATCATCGGCTGAGATCCCTCGCGCAGATGAGGAGACGAACGCACCACAAGATGTGGAGCTTGACGTGGCTCAAGAGCACTATCCAGATGAGCCAGAAGCGTCTATATCCCCACAGCCAGAAGAAAATCCGCAGTTGGAAGGCTCAAACGCAGAGCCCAGCGTCACAAACGAGGATCCTCCGGATGCAGAAGCAGGACACTACGAGGTAAGACGGAGCCTTAAAGTCCAATCTGGTGGTTGTTCATACTCTAATCAAGTACTTCTTCCAGGATGAAGCATACGAAGAAACGTCCTTCGCAGCGGAATCTACGGCTGTGGTCCAGGACGACGAGCCAGTCGAACACGCTCCGCCGGCAAATGGCCCCCAGTCGAGTCGAAGTGACGCAAGCGACCTGAACCAGTTCGACCAGTACGACTACACCGACCCAAAGTACTCTGCGGAGAGTGGCCTGGCTCCTCCCGAGGACGAACTGCTGCTGTCTGCCAGATCAGACGTCACTGCTACAGAAGAGAAGGCCGAAGAAGGTCCCGAGAGTTGAGTAAACAGAGGCATTTGATTCACACCAACGTGGTCGCGAGCGTGTCTGAAAGAGAGCAGACGCTTTCTTCGATCTCTCGCGCGCAGTCTTCCACCAATTCCTGAGTCAGCATCTCTTCCAGTCTGTTTCGTATCACATAGTCAGTTGCAGTGCGATCTCAACAGGACCTAAGCACACTTACATCTCAATCACAGCGGCCTGGTTCATGCCCGAATCGGACAGGGACGCCTCGGCCAACCGTCGATGCCGCTCGAACTTGTGTCTCGCCTTTTCGATGCTGTTGTAGATGCGGCCCTGGACGATTGAGGTGGAGATCCAGTCTCCTCCACGAACAGATTGCTGCAGCAAGGGCATAGAACTGAGCTCTAGAGCGTCAGCGCTCTCTTGGTCATGGGCAGCCGCCGTGGCGTCCGTAATGAACCGAACGGTCTTTGCTGGTGACGTTGGTACATTTACATTCATGATCACTTCCAGCGGCAGCACCAAGTGATCTCTCTCACTCTGGGACTCAACAGTGGACTTCTCGGGCGGAGCAGCAACCTTGAAGTGATTCTCGGGTGATAACACGTGGAGCTGTGGCTGATTCATCACCGAAAAGCCCAGGACGAGCCCTTGCTGGACCAGCTTGTTCTCCTCGGCCTCCATCTCTGTGATCCGATCCAGGATGCGATCCAGTTGGTCACTCTGATGCAATTGCATTTGGTGCTGGGATTGCGCTCGGTCTTCATCGTTCAGCAACTGTACTGTGTCCTGCAGATGCACATTGCACTTGAGTGCCTTCAAAGGGTTACAAGACCGATAGAGCGGTGGGCAACGTACCAGCAGAAGGTCGTCTAGAAGCGCATTGGCCAGAAGATCCGAGTTCTGGGCGATGGTCGTGAGGTCCTTCGGAGGTAGAAAGAGCGACAGTCTGGTGCCGTGGCGCTTCTGGATCTCTTTCAAAGTCGCTTCGGCCTGCTGAACCAGTGGGAACAGAGACGCCTTGAGACTGTAGACAACGCTAGACGCTCGCTTCAAGATCCGATCTGGATGGGCATCGTCCTCCACTTGGTTGTTGCCAGGCTCATGCTGCCATCGAAGCGCTGCGGTCTCTTCGGCCTGCTGGAACATCGAGTCGATGCGGCGCTGTGGAAATGGCAGTAGAGAACTGTTGTGAGCTTGGTCCAGCATTTGAGACCACTTACATCAAGACTCAGCACCTGGATCTCCTGCAGATACCGATCTTCTCCTTCGCTTGAAGACCCAGGCGACGGCATCTGCTGGAAGCCCAGTTGGCGAGGCTGCTGCTCTGCCGGAGACCGCGATCCCGCAGCGTAATGGCTCCTGGCAGACACGGGCGACTCAGCGAATGCGCTTCCGTTGTGGAATCGGTCGCTCGTCGAATGCAAATGCGAAGGCGCGTACGGAGATCTTGCGGAAACGCTGCTCACTCTGGAAGGCGACCGCGATCGTGGAGCGATCGATGATGGCTGAGACGCAGCGTCCAGCGTGCCTACGAGGATCTCCCACTCGCGCAGGTCGATGGACGTGCGGACGCCATCGTGAATCAGATACACATAGTCTGAGATCTGCAGCAGCAATGAACGTAAGTCGTTGCTCATCCTGAATCCTAGCGGCAGAGCTGCTACGACGGACCTGGTTGTGCGTGGCTGGTAACCCCAGAAAGCGCAGCCCGTGAAGGATCTGGCTGACACCGACGCGGCCTCTCTGCTTCTCATCCAGCATATCAAACACTTTGGCCGCGACCGTTTGCTGGTGCTGGTGGACAATGGGATCTTCACGACGTGTCTCCAATAGCGCTGGGGATGGAGACCTTCTTGGGGAGTTCGATCGACGCGAGGAAGGTCTTGGGCTCACGTCGCTTTCGTGCTGGTTCGGACTCGAACGAGGAGGCGAACGAGTCGCAGTGACAGGAGAAGCCTGGCGATTGCTCAACGCTGGAGACGATCGAGACTCCTCATGCCTTGGGCTTGGAGACCTGATCCTCAGAGGAGACGGCTCAGCTGCTGATGAATAGCGTCGGACGAGCGAGAGATCGATCGGAGGCCTCGAGAGCCGCTCAAACACATTTCCCCTTGGCTGACTGGCTCGTCTATCGGAAGAGCGTGATGTCGCGTACTGGGAATACGATCGGCCAGAGATCTGCTCGATGTTGCGTCGGACAAAGTCCTGCTCCGGACGCCTCCTCTGCTGCTGCGGCTGCTGGGGCTTTGGTCTCGCGATTGACGGCCCAGGTCTCCGCCGCCTTGTTGCTTCTACAGAACGATGCACCCTGATCGTCAACTGAGCAGCAGGGCTTGATCTTTGCCGCTGCGTAGCCGTCTTCCGCTGCTCTACAAGAGCCTGGGCCTGCTTCTCGCGTGCGTTGGGCTGGAAGAGCACCGACTTCTTCAGCGTCGCGTCGAAGAGCGATGGGCCCTGCCGCGCATCCGATTCCCACGCCGGCCGTCGAATGGGCTTTGTTGGCTTAGGCTTGTTGGTTGCTGCTGTTGGCAGACTCCATTGCTTACGTGGACGGCGAGGAGCTGCAGCAGTCGGTTGACGTGATGCTGGGATCGTGAACGCCACATGCCGCCTTTGCGGCTCTTCGTATGCAGCCTCCAAAGCGAATTGGCTGCCGCTGGTCACAGGAGCTGTGCGTGGTCTACTGCTGAGCGCATTCGGCCGCACAGAGTGATTGCTATATGGAGAGGACGGCGGCGAGACCTGCGGCCGCGAGAACGCCAGCTGGGTCGCCATTATGTGCGCAGCCTTTCACGCCCCTTTCCAACGATCTAAAAACCGATCTCATACCGGTATATCATACTGGTACCCCTCTCACGGATACCGGTATTCTCTGCTTTACTCGAATTCAAACCCATGTCCAGTTTCGTGTCACACGTACCGCATGTATCTCCAATACAAGCCTGCCCCCACAGGGTGTGGTTTCAGCCGTTGCATTAGCATTCGCGCTCTTCCCAAAGCGACGAGTGACGTGTCCTCCCTCCCCAAGCACCCACAGCAAGTCGAAGATGAGCGGCAAGGCGCGTAAGGAAGTGGCGGGCTCGCTACTCATGGCCATCATCTCGTGCGTGGTCTACAGCCTCATGTCCAACATCATGGTGCTCACCAACCGGTACCTCGTGGGCCGGGCCTACTTCGGCTTCCAGGAGAAGTTCTTCGTGGTGGCCGTGCAGGCCGCCGTGGCCGTGCTCGTGCTCGAGGTGGCTAAGTGGCGCGGCATCGTGCAGTACGACAAGTACAACTCGGAGACCGCCAAGAAGTGGGCGCCCGTGACCTTCTTCTTCGTGGCCATGCTGTACACGAGCACGCAGGCCACGGCCGGCCTGCCGATCCACATCGTCACGGTGTTCAAGAACATCACCAACATCATCATCGTGTTCGGCGAGTGGCATCTGTTCGGCGAGAAGGTGGGCACGCTCGTGATCGCCAGTCTCGGGGTCATGCTCCTGGGCGCGGTCATGTCGTCCTACAGCGACGTGGGCGGCCGCGCCACGGCCAGCACCATCACGGGCTACTTCTGGATGTTCCTCAACTGCGCGGCCACGGCCGGCTACGTGCTGTACATGCGCTACGCCACGTCCAAGTCCTCGCTCAAGATCTCCAAGTTCGGCATGGCCTTCTACAACAACCTCATCTCGCTGCCGCTGCTGGCCCCGCCCATGATCCTCAACGGCGAGGCCTTCACGGTCTGGAGCAACCCGCTGCTGACCAACTTTAACTTCAACGCGCTGCTGTTTGCCAGCGGCGTCGTGGGCGTGGGCCTCAACCTGGCCTCTTTCTGGTGCGTCTCGGTCACCTCGGCCACGACCTACGCCACTGTCGGCGGGCTCAACAAGATCCCGACCACGTTCATCGGCGTGCTGCTGCTGGGAGAGTCCCTGAGCGCCGACACGGCCATCTACGTGTCCTTCGGCATGGTCGGCGGCATGCTCTACGGCTACGCCAAGTTCAAGGAGGGCGAAGAGAACAAGCGCCGCCGCATCCAGCAGGAGCTCAACGCGGCCGAGAACAAGGCATAAGCTGCCGGCCGCTCGCTGGTGGCTCCAGCGAGTCCTGCGTAGTGGCAACGCTCTGTTGGCTTCTTGGCCTGTAGATAGAAGCAACACGAAATGCATTCCTGCTCACTGTTGAATTGACCATTGGCTCCCTTGGCCCTTAACTGCGCAAAAGCGCAAAGCGTGCTGCCAGCAGGATACAGCGAAGCTCGCTTTCCCACAGGCGTCTTCGAGTCCGCAAAGACTGGTAATCTGTAGATCACCACGGCCTGGATCAACTATTTCCCAGAGACCGAGCATCGTGCCACACCAAAGATCTTTGACGGTGCGGTGCGTGAAGGCCACGTGCAGTACTGGAGTGGCTGTTTGATCAAGGAAAAGCTGGGAAATGACCAAGTTGCAGCTTAGTACGCTCCAGAAGCGCATTCAAGTCGTTTTTGGCAGCGGCTCGATGGGCCAACGCATGGTGACCAACTCTGTCGCGATATGATCAAGTGGCTGCTGCTGCTGAACTACAGTCCCCAGGCTAAGTGCTTCCAGACGTTGCCATTCGTTATTACCATCCTCAAATGGGGTGACTTGTCCATTTGCCCAGTTGAGTGATGGAATAGCGACTGCTGCATGCCGTTCATTCATTTAGTAGATCGGGTTTTCCAACGTAAGTCCACCACTCGATCTATCCGCACTCACCGGAACTGCACCATGCAACCAAGGCCATCGAGCCGAAGCAGTTGGAGCCGGTATTTACGCACGCACCTCTTACGCATCGGATTCACGGAGTCGTAGTCTAAAGATTCAACCAGCACATGCTATATTGAATGTGCCTTATATCATCACACAGACACTGCGGTTTATTCATCATCGTCACTGGAATCGTCGTCGTCGTCATCATCGTCGTCGCTGGAATCATCGTCCGAGTCATTCTCTGAGTCGTCGAGATCCTCACCGTCCATCTTCAGATCGGTCTCCTTCAGCGCAAGCGGACTCTTGGATCCGTCCTTTGACGCGTCCTGCTGGGTCATCAGCGAGAACGGCGGTCGACGCAGGCATCGGCGCTTGTTGAACCATCTCCGCAACTGGGTCATGTTCACGTCCACCGGCTGCTTCTCATCTCGCAGCGGCGTGGCGTTCAGCTGGTCCAGGTAGGCCTCCATCTCCTCCTGCGACGGCTTGTACTTCTGTTGGAACCATCCTTCCAGCGCCATGACCTGCTTCATGGAGAACTTCATGGGCCGCAGGACCTTGCCCTTCTCACGCTTGGCCCGCTGCTTGGCCGGCTTTGCCTCAGCCGCGACTTCCGGTTCAACTGGAGGCTCTGGCGGTGGGGAAGGAGGCGACGGGGTCGGCTCTACCACCTCCTCGACTGGCGTTGGTGGTGCACGAGGCGGAGAGGGAGGCGGTGGCGGGATGGTTGGAGCTGGAGGTGCGGGGTCTTCCTTCATGGGCTCATCCTCGTCCACGACTTCTTCTTCCAGTGCGGCACGTCGACTCATGCCCAAGCTCTCCAGCAACGCGATCGTGGCCTTGCGCAGCAGCGTGGGCTTCTTGTATGTCTTGAGAATCTGCTTCAGATCGGATACAATGCCAGTCTGGATGCGCACTTCGCTCGGCACTTCCATCGAGCGCAAGAGATCCACGACCTGCTGGATGGCGTTCGTGTTCGTGGCCGTGCGTGGCAGTGCGAGAAGACTGCGCACACGGTTCTGCAGCGCCGCCACTTCGACGCGATTGGCCACCTTGACCATCATGGCGTCGTCCAGATCGGATTCCTGCGTGCGCTGTCGCTTCACGCGGCCGCCCGAGAGCGCAGCAGCTTGCTGGTCTGCGTACGTGGGCACAGAGCGTGAGGCCGAGATGTAGGAATCCATGTTGCTTGGTCGCGTGAAGGAGCTGACCATGGAGTCGTACATCGAGCTCTCGGAGCGCACGCGGTCCACCTCCTTCACGAGGTCGTTCGGGTCCACGCTCGTGCGCAGATGTTCGATGCGCTTCTCCACACGCAGATCAATCTCTTCTTCGGCCGCCACGGGGTCATTTCCAGCTTCGATGGCCAGCTTGACAAAGCGCATGCGTTCGCGATGGCGACGGCGCTTGAACCAGTCGCGCACGTGCGCGATGGTCAATCCACTGGGCTGGAACGGGTTCGCGTACGGCCGGTAGTTCAAGATCGTGCGCATCAGTGTGAGTTCGTCTGTGAGCGGACGTGGGTACGAGCCGTACCACTCTTGCAGCTTCTTGACCTGCAGCGGAGAGTAGAGCCGTCCAAAGGCCGAGGAGGTGCGGCCGCGTTCCTGCGAGATCGCGGTGGCCGTGGCCGCCGCAGCGCTGGCTTGGATCGCCGCGCCCAGCGCCTTGACGGCGCCTTCCTGCAGCGTGACCTTGGCGATCAGGTTGGCCTCGCCCTGCATACTCGTGGCCTGGATCATCTCGGCCAGCTCGTGCAGACGCTCCATGGACGCTTCGATCTTGAACAGCACGCGGTCGGTCTGGTCCTCCGCGATGTCGTCCACGTTGCCGCCGCGCAGCTTGAGGCTGGCCTGGCCGGCCGAGGCTGCGATGGCCTTGGCGTCCGCGTTCTCCACGAGCGGCAGCATGGACAGCGCGATCCCGCAGGCGCAGTCCGAGTCCTGCTGACCGTTCTTGCCCGTCTGCTTGCGCGACGCCTCGCGCGCGTCCGAGAGGTTCTTGAGCTCCAGCAGAACGCTGTCGCAGCCGTTGATCAGCTGCGTGGTCTTGGCCACGATGGACTTGTTGTACGTCTTGCCGGCCTCCATGCTCTCGCGCACGAGCTTGTTCACCTAATGCAGAGACAGAGATGGATGGATTAAGACGCCCAGCCCACAGGCACCACCATCGACTAGCGGACGCACCATGTCCACGGCCGGATTCAGGTCCACGTCCTGCCAGGGCGCGTACTCGGCCTGCTCGTCCTCCGAGTTCTCATGATCGCTCAGGCCATTGCGCTCGCCGTCCGTGTCATTCACGGGTGACGGCGCGACGGCCAGCGCACGTCCGTTCTCCATGCGCTGGTCCTCAGCCGCTTTCGCAGGCGACGAGGACGCGTCCTTCGCGGGCGATTCCTCGCAGATGAACTCCATCTTCATCATGCTGCTCATTGAATGTGGTCCGTTCCGGTCGATCCCCTGCGCGCCTGAAGACTCGGAGCACCTGTGCACACAGCCAGCGACGTGAGCTTTCCCGTCAGACCCAGCACAAGAGCGGCCGCGCCACGGGGGCCGCGCGATCGCGCGCGCCCTTGGGCCGCCTGGCGTACCTCTCGGGATTGGCTGGCGACCGCTTCCTCTCTCGAATAATAGGCCGGCCGGCCACATTCCGCCCCAAATGGCACAGCCCTATTGGGGATGGTCGGGGGCCGTGGATAAAACCTCGCCTCAAAACGGCCTGTCGTGAGGTTTTGATAGGTGCCCCGAAGGTCGCGCGAACGTAGCCGTTCTAGCGTGTGTCAAATAGGAATGGCGCAGCAACTGGAGCAGGTCTGCGCGCTCGAGGGCCACCACGCGCGTGTGTGGCACGCGGCCTGGCGCCACGACGGCAACCTGCTGGCCTCGTGCAGCGGAGACCAGACTATCCGTATCTGGGCACCAGCCGTGGCGGGCGTGCAGGACGGCAACTGGGAATGCATTGCCATTCTCGAAGACGCGCAGGGACGAACGATCCGCGCCTGCGAATGGTAAGATCACACCTGGCTATCGGATGGCGGCTTGACGGCCTGGGTCTTGACCATGGCATATTGTTGTTGTGCGAAGGTCGCCGGATGGACGGTTCCTGGCGTCTGTGAGCTTCGACGCCACGACCGTGATCTGGGCCAAGCAGGGCGACTCGTACGAAGTGGTGTCGTCGCTGGAAGGCCACGAGAGCGAGGTCAAGAGCGTGGCCTGGAGCCCGTCCGGGTCGTACCTGGCCACCTGCAGCCGCGACAAGAGCGTCTGGATCTGGGAAGCCGATCCGGAGACCGACTTTGAGTGCATCTCGGTGCTGCACGGACACACACAGGACGTCAAGTTCGTGGCGTGGCACCCGACGGAGGACCTGCTCATCTCGGCCAGCTACGACGACACGGTGCGCATCTGGGCAGAGAGCGACGGTGGGTCCATTGTGCTTGCATCGCTGTGTGCCTGCGTATCTGGATAATGCACTGACATGTCTTGCCTTGTTAGACGACTGGTATTGCAAGGAGACGCTGTCGGGCCACACGTCCACGGTTTGGGGCGTGGCAGCTGATCCCTCCGGTGACCGCATTGCCTCGGTCTCGGACGACAAGAGCGTGATCATCTGGCAACGCCACGCCAACAGCCACGAGGTCGCTGCGGACGGCAGGTACGTCCCTATGCCTCGTGTTGATTGATGGTCAGCCAGCTCACTAGTGATCTGTACGCAGCCCCATCGAGTGGAAGCAGGCCGCTGTGATATCGGGCCAGCACGAACGCACGATCTTCAGCGTGGACTGGTCCAAGCAGGGCAACTTCCTCGTCACAGGCGCTTCGGACGACGCCATCCGCATCTTCCACGAGCGCGGCTCGGCCAACAACTTTGAGCTCGTGCACACGCAGGTCCAGGCCCACACCAGCGACGTCAACTGCGTGCGCTGGAGTCCGTCGCTGTCGGCCAAGTTCATGCTGCTGGTCTCGGCCGGCGACGACTCGGTGCTGCGCATCTGGAAGTTCACGCCTTCGGCCTAATAGCAAGTCTGATAATAAAAGAGTCATGCATCTAGAGAGGTTTGTCGGTCGTACCTAGTGCGGTTGCTGCTGTACTGCACTAATTAGGTACAGATGCGAAATTCTGAACTCGGCGGCCGGAAGAAGATGGATCTGGAGCCGGAAGAGCTGCTGCACGAGCAGCGCTGGTCTAGCGTCCAGGCTGAGGCAGCGAACAACGGCGGCCGCTGGAGCCAGCAGACGGACGAGCGGCTCGTGCAGCTGGTCATGAGCTCCACTGCCAGCGGAGAACGCTTCCCCGTGGGCGTCAACTGTACGTCGTCGCCCCTGAGAATGCTATTGAATGATACATCGAATGATGGGCTGCTATTGTTATTGCTATACTAGGGCTGGATGTGGCTCGAGTGGTGGGCCACTCGCCAGTGGACTGTGTCAAACGCTATGCGCTGCTGTATGCTGTTCGAGAGCAGCAGGATGGCCGTCACCAGGCTCCCAAGGAGCCGTCAGCGGTCGAAAGAGACTCCAACTTGGAGCAGACGCAGTTCTCAGGACTCAGCATCAGCAGCGACGAAGGCGACTCGCCACGCCGCGGCGGGTCCTTCATCGACTACTTGTCGCCCATTGCGTCGCCCAAGCTGGACGCCTTTGACACGTTCGAGGACGAGTTCGGCGTCGGCTCGCCCACATCGCCCCCGCCGTTCGCTGCTCGTGAGAGCAAGCCGCATGCACCATCAAGCCCGTTGCGATGGGAGAACCTGGCTAACGAGCCGCTCGCTGGAGGTTCTCCAGTTGTGAGATCTCTGCGACGAATGCATACGCCCAGCGGCGCCTTTGGCATTGAAGAGGAGTCCAAGTCGCCTGGTACTCGGTCGCCTGACGGAGTGCGCTCCCCACGGATCATCCACGGCACGCAGGTATCGTCCTATCCCATGCTCCATGGGATCTTCTTTGATGTGGGTATAATGCATCCAATTGTATGCCTAGGACCACACGAGCCCGTTTGCGAATCCAGAGTACGCCGCCAACATCCTCAGCCATGCGTTCAAGGGCATGGGGATCGGCTCTCCGCCGGCCGTGACCTCGCCCCGAATGATCCGGACTATCTCCAACTCTGGTGCGCTTGCACCTCTCCATTCCTGCTGGGGGATGCCATGGCGCTCACTGCTTGCTTCTTGTTCGTACCAGAATACCCCTTCGTGAAGGACGACGACAGCAAGAATCCGTTCGCGCCGACGGCAGCTCGCATTAACCAGCAGCAGCGATCTGCGAATCAGTCCATGATGTCCAATCTGAGCAGCGCGCAGATGTCCATGATGTCCAACATGTCGTCGTTCCACGGCGACAACCCGTTCTCTGGTGCGTGTGTCCCGACTGTCCGGCAGCCTACGGGACGTTCGTTTGTCATTGATCCTGTGTGCCAATCCATTCAGAATCGTTGACGCAGTCGGCGCTTGAGGACGCCTTCCTCGATATGGCTGGCTCACGACTGGATGCTTCTAAGTAAGTGATCGCCAATTGCTGAACGACATCCCACCACCCACTGCTCACCATCTCGTTTCCGGCTTGTAGTGTGCTACTCAACAGTAGATTCGCCATGACCCAGTCCCGCCAGCGCCTGGAACAGATCCAAGCGCAGAAGGAGCGCGGTCCACAGACCAATTAAGATCGCCCCCTTTTCCCCAGCACCTTCCGATATTTAAAACCCCTTTCAATCGCAGATCACTTTCCATCTACGACAGTTAGAGACGCGAGTTGAGAGCAGCAGCAGCAGTGCGAGGGAGAACTTCAGTTTTCGTTTGCGATGCCAAAACGAAAGATGAACGAGATGCAACAATCGTCACAGTCTTATCGCTCGGCCACAATGCGACCAGAGCAAGCCCCACCTCAACTGACTCCGCAAGCGTTTGCTGGATTCAATGTTTGTTGGTCTTTCTAGCCACCTTTGGGGGGGGATTCAATTTGCCATTTCATCTGCAGCACAACGCGAGACCAATGCCCCAGCCACTCTATCGGTATGCACGGTGGGCTATGCAACCAGGAGCCTGCTCGTGGTGATCCAAGCAGCGCATTCTGTGTGATTGAGCCCAAGTGTTTCGAGCACACGAGTCTGTCGAATGCTTCCGAGTGCTTGAGACTGTTTTGTCGAGAAGCGTTTTGGGCTTAAATCGCCTTTCTGGAGCAGAATGCGATCCATCGGCCGTCGTTGTCGTGGGTGGTCAGGCCTGCCGGCTGTCGCAAATCTTGTGCTGCGTCTGCATTCGCGATGTCGCTGGATCGAGCGCTGTGGAATGTCATGTGGATTCATTACTCGAAGACCCGTCGATGTTTCCTGTGCGTCCGGTTTATCGGTGCAACCAAGGAGACTCTGACGTTTTCAAGCACCGAGTGGCCTGTGATTTATTCCGTCCTTCCTGATCTCGACGCCAACGTCGATCGTGTTTCTGGATGGATACATCAACTCGGAATCGAGCGTTGCCAACGTGTGAACTGTCTGTCAACATTGGCTCGAAAAGGACGTTGCTGGGAACCGCCTTGTTTTGGTGTGCTCAATGGTGTCGCTTGGGAAAGAGTCACGTCCTGATCTGCACACTCCGGTCTATGATGCCCATGGCAATTCTTGCATTGACCAGAGGTCCTGGTCGCTGGAAGAGTACTTAAATGCCGTGCAAGAGGACGCGTTTTTCCAGTCTATGGAAAACAAACCCTGGGTAAATGTGGAGCAGGAGGCCGATGAACGATTTGCTCTGGTCAAGAGCAAGTACGATGTCGCTGGTGGAAAAGCGCGCCTTATGTTTCACAATCCAAGTGAAATTGTGATTGAAGCGCAATTTATTCAGCCGTCGACGTCATCGCGTACACGAGAGATTGCGCTGGAATCTCATCGAACTGCGTGACGAACAGATTGATCAAGGTCGATAGAGACCAGATACCGGATTTACTGAGCTGGTTTGTTGCCACAGAGCTTGCCATTCGCCAGGGTCTGGATCTCGCTGTGCGGTTCAAGAACCACTAGTTTGAAGTCGATGAGGACGCGTCAGCGGTTGGGCATTTGCTCGAGATGCGGTTGTTCTCTCGTCTGAGGAACAAGGGCGTGTCCCTTTTGGGAGGTGATGGCGCCTCAATAGAGTGGAACTATGGGGACAGTTTACTAGTGGATCCACTGAAGATCAGTTTGGAAATTGCCGTCCATGGGAAGCGTTTGGTTTCGGCCGATTGCATGCGAATGCAATACGATTTACGTGGAAGGAGGCCAAGATCAAGTAACGAGATCCGACCTGGTTCGGTTCATTCAACTCAGTTGTGACGAGGCCTGCGGCATTCAGCCAACGTTCATGCTCCTGTTCCTTAACACGTTAAAGAAGCTGATCCATATTGAGCGCGTGGAGCTGGTTGTCGTAGATCCAGTCGAAATGTTGGAGACGTTTGAGCTCCAGGAGCAAGATTTCCTGGAGAACGTGGTCGATCCTTTCGATCGTCAACGTGGTGAGCTCTCTGGCCCAAGGGATACGATCAAGGCCAAGTGGAGTATGGAAAAGGTTGGTTTGAGCTGGGACCCCATTGCTCCAAGTAGGGAGAGACTGTGGGATGATTGCTGTCTTTCTAATCCTAGTCCACTCATCTTTGCGTAAACATTTAAGAAAACAGCCTTGTTTCACACTCACTTCTTCCTGTCTGGTTCGACTGCGGCGACCACCGCACTTTGTACCAATCGTTATGCCCATTGGATGTGGCATGGTGGACAGCGATGCATGCTGCTTTTAATGCTCACGTGGGTTGTGCGCGCTGCTTCATGACCGATTTCAATAGTCCAGCAGCCATGACTGTTTGCTGTCGAGTCTCTGTGCGCACAGGGATCTCCTGCCAACGAATCTGGTCTTCGTAGCCTTTTCGCTCCAGGCGTTGGACTGCCACGACCTCATCGATCAAGTCTTCCAGGCGATCCAGCACCTGGCGCACGATATGCTGCTCGCTCATGGTGCGCAACGACAGCGCGCTCTGCAGGTCATGCACCTCTGTTGCGTACGGTTCCGAATTCACTGAGCTCAATGCTTGGATCGTCCTCTTCCGGACGGTTTTGTGCAGCGGGTGGTTCCGGCGGACACACATTTGCAAGACCACGGCCGCCTCATGAGTGATGCAGGTCTGTGCGCGATGGCATTCAAAGATGAGGATGCCACGATCTGCAAACGAGAGGCTTGGGAACTCGTTTGGATCTGGAAGGCTTTTCATATAATCCATGGGCGTGAGCCAGCCGAGGGACTGCAAAAGCTCCACGACTCGAGCGCGCTGGTTGTCGTCAGCTGCGACAAATGGGACTTGAGTGATCCATCGGTGCATGGGCAGCTCGAGCCAGAACCAGAAGCCTCCAGATCTGCTCGCCTCGCTTCGTTGGAGTCGTTTACACGCCAATAGCCAGTGAAGGCCAGCATGGAAAGCGCCGGTGCGTTGCATGAGACTGATGGCATCGCAAGTCTCGACATTGGGGACCAGGAAGCGGTACAAGATCTGCCTCCTGTTGCTGAAAATGCGGTCCAAGTCTCTGTACTCGGCTGGAGTGACCGTGCTTTGGCTGACACGCAGTACCAACGCTGCAAAATCATCCAAACTGATCGTTCCAGTCGCTGCTGGATCCATGCGAAGCAACTCGCCCTCAACAGCGATTGATTGCAAACTTGCCCTACAATAGACTCGATGAATGAGCCCCGCGATGGCTCCGCGCCAGCCAGATTCCGGATGGAACAGCCAATGCGAGCGTCGGCTGACGTCAACACCATTGGAATGATATGCTGCTGTGTGGTCCTCCCTGGCGATGATTCGATCGAGCGACTGTGGTGCGGCTGCCACGAGATGCAGTGTCTGGAGATACTCCATTGTGAAGGCCCGAGCCTTGGCTGTTAATCGCAGAGCGCGCTTGTTCCGCCCTTGCACAATGCGCTCGATCTCTTCCAGCATGGTCTTGATGGTGTCGGCTTCTACTGGTGGACACGACTGGAGCGCAATATCCAACTGCGTCTTGGCGTCTGCGAATTCCTCCAAGCGAGACAACACGATGCCCAGATTGTACCGCGCTTTCCACGCGTCAGGGTCCAGGCGCAGGCAGTTGCGATACGCCTTAGCCGCTTCCTCGAGATGATCGCAAGCGAGATAGATCGAGCCTACATTGAGGAAGACCGGCGCCAGATCGCACCCTCGCGGGTACAGCCAAATGATCTCCAGAAGCAGGTAGAGTGCCTCCACAAGTTGGACTCGGTCGCCCGAGCGCATGAGCTGGTCCGCGTCATGTCTAGCCTTGCGCCAGGTCGCGGGCGTCACGCGTTTAGGCTCAAAGCGTGTCGCGAAGCGATGCTCCTCCAGCGTTTTCAGCCTGATTGTGTGGGCAGCATTGCCGTTCTCTGGATCGGTCTTTGGCATCGACAGCCGCTGCAAACTGGACGCCGTGGATACGACTGTGCGGATGGACACCACGGACGCGCTTTCCACAGGATCCGCGCAGGATCCGGCGCCATGGAGCTCCTCCAAGCGCGTCTCGAAGACGGAGACATCGAGCGCATCGTCCAGGAACTCAGTCGACGCGAACGAAAACCTGCCGTGGGAGGGGGAAAGAGACCAGTCAGTTCAAGCAAATGGCTTTGAAGCCACAAGGTCAACAAACACGCCATGATAGTACGCACGTGAGCAAGTGGAGAAGCTGGGCGCAGAGCTTCCAGCCGGTCGTGAACATACTGAAGCGCATTTGGCTGGTGGTCACCACTGCGCTCGCACCTGACTGTACTGATAGACAGAGCCCCCGCATGAAGGCGTTAGCAGAGCCAACGAGTGAGAAGCAAGCCAAAGCACTGGACTCACTGCTTGAGCAAAGCCGCGCTGACCATGACTGGTCGATATGAGCTCATGCAGCAGCGAAAGTGCAGCCAGCTGCATCATTGCACATCTATGAGCGCAATAGTCAAGGCAGAAACACTCCAAGCAGACACGAACGCACGCACCAGTTGGCCCAGCGTCAATGCCTGCGATCTGGTGGCCAGAGTGCCCACGATGCTACCCACGACAGCCTTACGGAGGCTCTTGTCTGTGTGAGATCGAATGCATATGGAGCCACATGGAGAAGCGCATCAGTATGCGTGTCAACAGGAGCGGCATTGCAGTGGAGAGTCAACGTACGGCTCTTCAGCACGCACGAGTGCATTCTGGGATGCAGCTGCCAGAGCGCTTGCAGATGCTGCGCAGCTGTGGTCCATGCAGTCTGTTGCGCATGAAATATTCGCACGATTGCGTCAGTCTCAAGCGCCAGAATGTCGCAATGCGGTCTGCGTTTCCTTCCTACCTGGTGACACGACGGCATGCGCCACAGAGCGTTCTCCCATCGCCGCAGTGGGTCTGTCCTCAAAGCCACCAACCAGTCAGTCTATTGGGAGCCCAGAGGGATGGCTGCATCCTGCGTCACCTGCAAACGGGAAGATCGCGGCCATGAGAGGCCCACACAGCACGGGCGAATGGGCACCGATGGCTTGTCGACGTTGGTTACACTTCAAGCGGCGCAGTAAAAGGAAAGATGCGATCGGTTTGGACAGGGAGCAGCTCACCCATTGATTTTGTGATTTTGTTGACCGCGCGCTGATGCCGATCGTACAATTGTCTGCTCGTGGGGTTCCCTCTCCCATGTCTCTCCATACAAAACGCCATATAAAAGGCGGATGGACACACAACAGATTCGAAAGTTGTACGGACAATTCCCTGTGGGCGTACTGTACATGCGTCGTCAGCAGCGCGTTCACTCCATGGACTGAACCTTCCTCCTCTCCTCTCCTCCTCCTCTTTCCAATCACAATCTAAGGTGTACACCTGTCCCCCAACGGCCACCGAGGGTCGCCCCCCACGGAAAGGAACCCAAAGATTATTCGCCCTTTTTGCTAAAACGCGCCCAACTGGTATCATCCGCTCGAACCGTCTCTCTCTGGTCCCCTCCTCGTGCGCTCTGATTGGCTGAAACAATCGCTGGGGACGGCGGGGATGAGCCGCCCTGCCAGTTGGCGTCGGTCGCCATTGCGCGCGCGCTCACTCGTTGATATCACCCCTCCCGCCTCGGGGTGTCTCCGTCGCACTTGCACATAGGCGGACAGTTCCCCATAGAGAGCCATGAATGGTGGGTCCATGGACACGCAGACGCCGCTGTGGGCGCTGGAGAGCATCAGTGCTGACGATGTTGCTGTGTGTGCATCAACAGACCAGGAAGAGGCGACGGGCCACGTCAGTGTGCGCAACCTGCGCGCCATGTTCAACAAGGGAGCGGGCGACGCGGAGGCCACTCCCGTGAAGAAAGATTCGACGCCCAAGTTCCCGCGCCGCACTATCTCTCGTGGTACGCATCCGCAAAACGAGATCGTTGTGCAGGTCATGGCGGCTGACGTTGCCTCTTGCTGTCACATCTTTGCTGTGTAGATACCACGCCCAAGGACGCCCCGAAAGGCTCGTCCGAGTTCGCAGAAAATCCGGTGCTGAAGCGCCTCCGCGAGCGCCGTGAGGCTGAGAAGCGAGCCGAGGAGGAGGCCCAGCAGGCGATCAAGTCTGGTACGTCCGCCAAGACGATGGTGGACCAGGCGGCCGAGAACCAGAAGACGCGAGAGGCTGAAGATCGACGCATTGGTGGGTCTATGCGCAGATCTCGGTCGCTCTGAAGTACATAGATTAACCATGATCTCGTTATCAATTCACGTAGCTCAAGCGTCGCGAGAGATGTACTCCAAAACGTCCACATACACGACCGAGCACGATCAGGTCTACAGCCAAACGCTCAAGCAAAAGGAAGAGGATCGCAACGCAGGTTCGTTCTATCAATGTATGCGTTGTTTCTAGAGAAACGTAAGCTGATAGAATGGTGTGGGATATCTGCTGCTGCAGAGCGTGATGCGAAGGCGTCTTGGCAGAATCATACCGGAGGCAAGACCTTTTTCGAGGAAAGCTTGGATGAAAAGAAGCGCAAAGACGAAGAGGAGCGACAACGACGTAAGAACCATTATTTTCTGCTGGAATGAGCTGCTTCAACTGCTTACCCCATGCTATTCTGCTGCTGCTCAGTTCAACAGACCATGGAGTCGATCCGAAAGAACAGCTTCGACTCTCCTGAATATGACCCAGCGTATGTTCGAGCCCGTGAACTGGCTGCTGCCGAAAAAGAAGCCGAGGAAAAAGCGAAAGCAGCGCTTCTTCATTTTTCGAAGCAAGATCACTCGCATGAAATGGTCATGAAGAACGGGTTCATGGTACCAAAAAGTACCGATTCGTCTCCCGCTAGACCACAAGCAGGTAAATTTCGTGCGCGCGTTTGCGTTGATCAAACAGTCAAGATGACACAGACCTTTCGTTATTTGCAGCGAAAAGCTACCCCTTTTCAGATCGCTTCAACAGAAAGAAAGAGCCAAGCCCAGCAGCGTTGGCTGCCGTCGCTAAGTTCCAACAGCACCTCGGTAAGGTTGCAGCTCTGTATTGATTGCCAACTTGACGCAGTTCTAACGGTAAAATTGCAGCTGAATCGAAAGCCAAGGAAATGCAGCGAAAGGCCTCTACTGAATCTGCTCGTAAATCGTCCTTCGACTCTGGCCGAAAGCTATCGATTGATGATTCTCCGTCTCGTAGTGGTACGAACGTACATTCACTTGATGTGACAGATAGTGCAAACAATCTGACGGAGACGACGATTGCAGTGCCAAACATTGAGGAAATCAAGGCATCTGTTGATCAGTCGAGATTGGGTTTCGCTTCTGCAGCAAAAAAGTTTGCTGAGATGGAGCGTAAAGCAGGTATGGCAAATTACAACCCAAAGCGCTCGATAAAGCTTAATACTAACTTCTTTGCTCTAGCGGAAAATGCGAAACAGTCATCTTCTTCGTTCCGGAGAAAGTGGCATTCAGTCAAGACTCAGAACGAAATGGCTACTCGAATTCAGCGCTCTGTTCGTGGTCGACTTGCACGGAACGCATATTGTAAGAGACACGAAGCGGCGATGAATGTAGCGCTTCGACTACAAAGTATCATTCGTCGAAAGCGTGCTGAACGTTATGTCGCTGCGGTTCGACTGCAGCGAGAACATGAACACAAATCTGTGTTGACGCTTCAAAAGGTCTTCCGTGGATACAAGGGTCGCCAGCAGTTTTCCTCCAAGCTAGCAAAAATGAATGCATCCGCTACGATGTTGCAGTCCCTTGTTCGAACTCACCAGGCTCGCAAGACGTACAAGATTGAGCTTAAGGCTGCTTACTCCATTCAATCATTTGGTTCGAGAATGCTTCAAGCCAAGCGCGAACGACAGTCATTTCTCCGAACTATCTGTGCTATTCAAGTCATTCAGCGCGCCATTCGCAGGAGAATTCGACATGTCCATTTTGCTGCATCCAAAATCCAGTCAATTGCTCGCGCGCACCTTGCAAAAAACGCGTTCAAGTCGCAAGTTGAAGCGATTATTCGCATGCAAAGTGTTTGGAGAAGATCGATTGCGAAGAATACTTCCTCTAGACTGCGTGCGGAGTTTGAAACGCAGAAGTGGATTCAACAGGAACTGGAAGAAGACATGGCGCTCAAAATTCAGACGCAGTGGCGCCAAACTTCTGCTAAAAAACTGTTTACTCAACTTCGCGACGAAAAGCTGGCAGCAGATGAAGCGTCTCAAGTCGCATGCGAAAAATCAGCTCTCAAGATTCAATCCTACTACCGCGGGATGGTTGCACGGTCTGTCGTCGCTAAAATGCAAGCGGAGAAGTATGCAGCTCAGGCTGCGCAGCATGCATTGATGGAGCGCTCGGTGCTGAGTATCCAATGCCTATGGAGAGCTGCAGCTGCTCGATCCCATGCGAACACCCTTCGCGAACAAGCAATGATAACAAAACAGCAACAACTTCACGTTATGGCAACAACTATCCAAAAACATTGGCGCGGACACACTGCAAAGATAACCTTTTCGCAACTTCAGCACGCAAAGACTCAAGAGCTCATATTCAAGACAAATATGGCTATCAAACTTCAATCAGTGTGGCGAGGCCATGTCGCTCGCCAGTTCGCTGAAGAAGTAAGAGATGTGGTCTACAGCCTACGCGAAGTGAAAGAGCAAATGAGAGATTACTGTGCGGTAACCATTCAAGCATGGTGGCGCGGCAACCACGACAGACAAGCCACGACACAAATTCGTCAGCAACAAAAGCAACAACAACTTGCCGTCCAAGAAGCCAAGATCCAGAACGCCATGGCGATCCGTCTTCAGAGCCAGTGGCGTTCAACTGTTGCTCGTAGCCGTGTCGACGAGCTCCGTGCTGAGCGTGCGGCGTTGTTGGCGAAGCAAGAGCAAGAGTCGATGGAGGCTGAA
>JAADVF010000839.1:0-12714 GCA_023334555.1 Elongisporangium undulatum | reverse complement strand
TCGTAATAAGGCACCTCTGGTTGCAGAGTATCGCCTGTGAATCCAAGCGATGAGCTTCCGGGCTCCATCTTGGCATTCAGCGGCAGTGACATGGACGTCCCCATGGCCTCGTGATGAAGCATCAGACCGTCAATACGGAACTGCTGGAACGTGTTGCTGCCTCCCTCCACATCATCGTGCTCAAAGCGACGCACTAGCAGCATTGGAGGGTACTTGGAGTCGTTCAGCATCATATCGGCTACCATGTCTGGTGTCATCTCTCCTGGATTCTTGAGCAATGAGCGTCGACCGCAGCGGGAGAAGATGGCAACAAACATTGCACACAGCAGGATGAGCGCCACGCCGCAGAACGTCATGACGAGGCTTTTTGTGGGGATCGAGACCGTGAGATCCACGTACTGGACATTGCCATCGAATGCCAGCGTCCAGAGTGAGCCATCATCCGTGACGTTCTTGATGGTTCGCACCACTCCGTTCTGGAAGAGAAAGTACATGCCTGCCGTGTAAGTGGCTTGAAGTCCATCGTCGATATAGAAATGGTTGTTCACGACATGATTCAAGTGATCTTCTGCTGATAGAGAACATTCAGAGCCACGCCGACTCGCATTCGCTTCAAGTGTGCTGTTGAAGTTGTAGGGCAAAATCACGCTACCCCTGACCGTGTAGGCATCATCTTCGCTTGGTCGAGTCAAGGTCATGAGCGACACCCAGCGCGTTCCTTCACCAAAGCCGCCGTACGAATCGCCAGCATCCGTGTCGTTGTACGTGTAGGGGCTGAGTCTGTCCATGTGAATGTTATCCTCGCCCACAAGGATATACTCATCGAACGTGAGCGAGGCGTTCGTGAACGAATGGTCCGCAGCGACATCCATGAGATATCGCGATCCTCTACATTCGCTTGTGCCCTCAGAGCAAGTCGCGTTGAACTCCTGGTCGATATGCAGCACATCCCACATGAGACGGCCGACCGTCAGCGAATAGATCTTGCGCGGGTTCACAAGGGTCGAGCGTTTGCCATCCAGAGAAGTGACTTGAGCGTCTGGTGCCGGGCTGTCGTACATATCGTCTCCCACGACGCGACTGCCCAGACTGATGATCCAGAACGACGTCGTGGACTTGTTGTTGCACGCCCAGTAAGCTTCCAGGTACGACGATTCCGAGCCGTTTCCATCTTGGATGTAGTAGTCATAGTCGATCTGGAAGTCTTCCGTGCCATCAGCGTTCAGACAGACAGCCGTGGCTTTGATTTGTGGCTCGGGATGGTATTCATTGCCGAAATAGTCGAACTCCTGGATGCGCGGCATGACGCAGACGCCAAGGTTCGGCCCACAATCAGCAGAGATGTCCAGATCGTAGTAGACCGTGTCGTCCATGGTGCTCTCAATGTTGTCCACGCTGGTGTAGTTGGCTGTAGCAGCCGTGTCTTCGACCAGGCTGGTGCCATCTTCCGAGAGGATCAGCTTGCGGTAGTAAAAGTTCTTTCTCAGTGGGATCTCGAACGTGACGGCGTCAAAGCTGATGTTGTCCCACAGATCGACATGGCGGAACTCCATCGTGGCCTCGTTCTGGGAGATGTTGACAGCGTCACGCAGCGAATGACGGTACAATTCGGTAGCAGCGCCAAGAAAGTGCTTGTCTTTAGCGTCTTCATCGTCCAAACCCGAAGGAAGAAGGTTCAAGAGCTCGGCTGCAGGTATCGTGCGCATGGTTGCACCTGTAGAGTTGTCGAGTGGCGTCATGCTGTCCTGGATCAGCCCAGTGATGTTGAAGGGCGCGATCTCCTTGCTGTGCCAGCGGAAGAAATACCGGGAGACGTGGAGTCCGTGAATGAACACTGTAACGGCCACATTCGCGTCCATGGGCAGAGAAGTATTGGACAACTCGGCTTCATTGCCATCACTGAGATAGATCTTGGACCACCATTCCGAGACAAACTCGTTCGAGGGCAGCACAGTGCTCTGCCACGGCAGCATGGGGAATCCAAAGCTCTGCACCAGGCCAGTTGCGAACTGCGAGGTGTCGCTCGCGTGGATGGCAGAACAGACGTTTGGATGCTTCAATACGATTGGAGCCACGGCGTTCCGTAGCACCGTGTTGGTCAAGTAGTTGAACCCCAGCTCGGACACTGGGTTGGAGACGTTGGTGGTCAGATCGGCCATGACCTCTAGCGCTTCCGTGTTGGCCTTGAGATCGCTTGGAGCCACGTAGGCCTGGACTTGTTCAAGCACGATCTGGACATTGACTGCGTTGAAGCCGTTGTTGATCAGGTACTTGATCAGCAGCGAACTACCCATGAAGAGGACCACGGAAATGAACGCACGGTTGGTCTGGACATGGTGTCGGGATGAGAAGGCCAGGTACACGACGGGAAGCATGGTGCCCAGCATCCAATCGGACGGCGTCACAAAGGCCGAGACGATGTTGCTGGAGTACGAGTTGTAGTTGTCACGCAGGTCCCGCTGCTCATCTGAGGTGTAATCCGCCGAGAGGAACGAGTGCACGGTGACGCCTCGGCCGTGGAAGGGCGCCATGAGTAGGATCACCACGGCCGCAAACGTGCCAGCCATGAAGGCCAGCCGTGTGAGTCGCAGGTCGACCGTGACTGGGACGACCTTGGCGTCGCTCTGGCGTGGCTCGTTGATCCCTTCGGCATTGGACGACGTCATGAAGCCTTGATCTGCTGGCGAACGAGTGGATTCGGAAGTGGTCATCTCTGGGTCCACCCAACATGAGAGTGGCCACTACGTATGCTCTATGGAATCGGTGGCGGCCGGGCGGGTGCGCGAGGTATTAAATTGGGTGTGGGTACATGAACAAAGGAGGGGCGATCTTTGGGTAACATGATGAGGATCCCCGACCGCTACATCGAGACCCCAGTTTGTAACACACACACTGACATGTCTATCACCGAGGTGTCAATACGCAATGCTGAGCGATTCACATGATCACCAGCACTGGAGATCTCTGAGCCTTTGGGCTCAATGGACGATTGGGAAGAATAGAATAGGAGCCACTGGAAGAAAGCGGTGATGCGCTAATGGATGAGAGCTGCTCCTCCCATAAGTGAGTATCATGTGGACCGGATTAATTAATCCTCTAATAGCATCGTGTACCAACATATTCCAAACCAAAGCCTGCCAACAGAGGAATCCACAGGTTGATTGTATGCAATCAACAACCAAGATTCGCGTGGATCTTGACCAACCTAGCCCCTGCCACGAATCAGCCCAACTGAGTTGGGTGCACCCAAATAATTCCGGATGATTCAAGTGCAACAAACAAACTACTTTGTGGCTCTGGTGAGGCCTGTGGGATCGAGACTAAAAAGAATCAATCTCATCCACAGATGTGCGATGCTGTATAGAAGTGCGCATACCTGTACAGGAAGCCTCATCTTGCCATTTGCCAAGTAGTCATGCAACGTACGCCCGCTATCACGGGATTGGACTTGTATTAGGGGCAAGCAACAAAACAGGGGTTTTCTATTAAAGTGGTATATTTTAATGTGCACCACATATGTTTAGGACGGTTTGCGTAGGCAAGTCCAAGTGCTCTCGCTGGCTCGAGGGATCAAGCAATTTCAGAAGCGCTAGGACTGCAGATGAACTTGGTACGAGTCGTATCCGGTTCAAAGAGGGCTCTGTGATCAAGATATTCCGATCCATGAATTGTTAATTATCAAATCTCAACACGCTACGCCGTCTTTATGAGTCCTTTGCGAGTGTTGCCGTCCTCCTGCAGCTGCATACTGGTTTGGTCGTCGCTAATAGGCATGGCTGTATCTGCTGGCAGTGCGAATGCATCCCCATTTTCAGCATGACGAACCGTCAAGGCGTCGATCGTAAAGGCCTCAATGGAGTCGCTGTTCTCGTTCACGTTCACATTCTTGAGTTGCCGTTCCAGGAACAAGGGCGGGTACTTGACGTCATCCAGCATAATCTGAGCGACCATCTCGGCAGTCGTATCGTCTGGATGGCGAAGCCCATTCTGCGAATACTCGCGCGTGCAGGACCGGACCAGGACCACAAACGACATGATTAACAGAGCGCCGACCCCTGCGAGTGAGATCAGGAAACTGATAGGCGGAATGCCGATCGTGAGATCGATCCATTGCTCGTTGCCATCAAATGCCAGCGAAAGCGCGTTGGTCTCCGTGATCACGGTCTCTTTGACCACTCCGTTCTTGAACAGGAAGAACATGGCGGACGTGTATGCTGGTTGCAGACCCGACTCCATAAAGTAATGGTTCTCGACCACTCGATTCAGATAGTCTTCGGCGGCTGCTGAGCATTCAGTCCCACTACGCGTCGCTGTGGACCAATTGTAGGATTTAAAGTTGTAGGCCATAAGCAAGTCACCCTTCACGAGTTTTTCGTTCTGGACGGACGGTAGTGTGGCTAGCGTCATCAGCGGCACCCAGCGAGTGGATGCCGTTGCACTTGTTTCCGTTGAGTTGTAAGCAAATTTGTTGAGTTGATCCATCGGTGTGCTGGAATTGCCCACAATGAGATGCTGCTCCGTGGAATTGGTTGATTCGAGAACGTATCGCAAGCCAAGGCACTTGGCTTCGCCCGCTGAGCACTCGGCGCTGTACTCCTTTGCGAGATCGATCGTATCCCAGTGCAGACGGCCTACAGTGAGCGCATAGACCTTGCGTGGGTTTTCAATCGTGGCGCGATGGCTCTCAAGTGAGGTTGTCGTATCGCCTGGCGCAGCACTGTCGTACATGGCATCACCGACGATTTTGACAGCCAGACTCACGATCCACATGGAGTTCTGCGACTGATTGGGGCACGCCCAGTACACGTTCGACTTGGTTGCACCACCGGTGGAGTAATACTCGTAGTTGATCTGGAAGTCTTCGGTGCCGTTATCGTTCAAACAGACGGCGATGGCCTTGACTTGAGGATCAGGCTGGTATTCATTCCCATCGACGTCGTATTCCTGAACGTTCGGCATCACGCAGAGACCTGGGTTCGGCCCGCAGTCCGTCGTAAGATCGAGGTCATAGTAATTAGTACCAGAGTTGTTGGATGCTGTCGCCGCCGTATCTTCACTCAGTTCAGTTGCGCCAGTCTCTTGGATGAGCTTGCGATAGTAGAAGTTCTTTTTCAATGGGATCTGCAGCGTCACGGCGTCGAACGAAAGTCCGTCCGAGATGTCGACGTGCGCAAACGTCAGGCTGCTCTCAGTCTGCGAGATGTTAGTAGCACCGCTGAGAGAGTTCTTGTACTGAGCGAAGGCGGCCTGGAGAAACCACGTCGTCTGCGCCTGTTCCGTTTCTTCTTCGGTTGGTAGAAGCTTGAGAAGAGAACTGGCCGCGACAGAGTGGACTGGAGCGCTTGACGCAGACGCCACTGTGTCTGGATGGTAGCTGGCTTCAATCAGACCCGTTGTATTGAATGGCAAACTGGAGCTATCGAACCAGCGGAAGAAGTACCTTGACATGTGCATGGCATTGATGAACACGTTTGCTGCGAGGCTGGCATTCATGGGGAGACTGGCCTTGCTAAAGTCGTGATCGTCGGCATCGCCACTAAGAGCCAACGTGTACGAATCCGCGTCGATCGAAGACGAGAGCATTTGGCTCTCCCAGGATCGCATGGGGAACCCGTAGCTCTGCACGACCTGCGCTGCCTCGGATGTTGTATCGCTGGTGCACAGCGCTGTCCAGTCCAAGTCCATGGGCGTAATGACGTTGCGCAGCGCCGTATTGGCCAGCGAGTTGTTACTCGACAGCTCCGAGATGAGGTTGGTCACGTCCGTGGCGTCGGCCATCATGCTGTCGACCGATCCGGAGCTCAAGGCGAGATCGCTGGGCGTGATATACGGCACCACGGTCACGGCGGAGAACTGGACGTAGAGGCCGCCGAAGGAGTTGGTGAGAAAGTAGTTGATGCCGAAGGAGAACGCCATGGTCGCGCCCATAGTCACCATGGACGGCTTGACCTGCATGACGGACGCCGGCGCCAGGCTGAGGAACGTCACTGGGAGCACCAGCGTGGTGTACCAGTTCACGGGCGACGCCAGCGCCGAAGTCACGATGGCCGCATACGAGTTGTAGTTGTCCAGCAGCTTGGCCTGCTCATCCGCAGACGTGGCCGAGGCCAGGAACGAGTGCAGCACGACGCTCTCGTAGAACAGCACGAGCAGGAAGGCCGAGAGCGCGCAGAAGATGATCGACACAATGGCGAACCGCAGTCTGCGCAGCTTGATGGTGATCGGGATCGACTGGCGGTCGGGCTCCATGCTGGTATAGACTGCTGACGGCGGCACCGCAGAACGAGATGTGGGCGACCGGTCGAGGGGGGATGCTCGGTGGTGCGTGCGACCACTCATGATTTAAAGTGAGGGGCCAGTTGGTTAAGAAAATCGCAACCCAGGGGGATCAGGTCTTGCTGCCAAATGGAATGACACCCGTTACGATAAAGTATTGGCGACAGCAAGCTTTCAAGAAGATTATTGAATTACAGGATACCCATTTCTTTACTATACATGCTTTATTGATATTGCTGGTAAGATATAGTTACAGAGGTTATAGAATATAATCAATTTCGAGCTAGTTTCATTTTGGCAGGGAATATTGGATTTGTGTGGAAAAAACCCTGTGAGAGCAGGCACATGTACCCACTGATCTGAACCGAACAATGGCTCGTCTGTGCACTTTGGGTTCAGTTCGCAGAAACCAAACTTCCGATCGACCAAAAGAGCGCAACGGACCTGAAGCTTTAACCACGAAGCGCCACATGAGTGGCCAAGGTCGCCATCGTGCCCAAAATCCAGTGTGACACCGCTCTCGTTTGCCTCCGTCTCCAGTAAGGGCGTACCCGTACCCATCTTGAGGCGATCTCAACGACCATGTCCCGTGAACAGCTATTGCCACGTGGCGCCGCTCCAGCAACGTTTCCATTGGCACGACAGAGTTATTGGCTTGAGCGTGACGCGTCCAATTATGCTGTCGATATGCAAGAATTTGAGGAAAACGTGGCTCAGCTAACTTTGTTGACTGGATTGTGCGATATTGAAGTTGGCAATAACATTACTGGCAATTACACCGCTGACCACGTATAGCATCGCAATCTGATTCACAACTGTAACTGGGTTGAAGAGACTGATGGGAAACCTTTGACCGCTTTGTCTTTGCGCCATCGTTCTCTACAGAAAATGGTGAAAAGCTACTTGAGAAGAGTGTAGAGTGAATTTTGAGAGTTCCCAATTGATTATCTCTATTGCGCCACGATGATGAAGATAAAGCAATATTAAAAGCTTTCAATACGAATGATTCAGGCAAAAAAGGTGAAATCTTCAATCTGAAGATGATAAGATCATGTCGATTATCTGTAAATGCAAGCCCTTGAACAAGCCTGAGACGCAGTCTCCTTATTGGCCACACTAGATTTTGTTGGGTTTCCAACAAGAGCAATATCTGCCTGGTCCGTATTCGATGTTGCGTTATTATCTACCGCAGGGTGCTCGTTTCCAAAGAGACTGGTGACTCGCTCACCCTGAGGCAGATGATAACGCAGCATTGAATTCAGACCAGACAGATACTGCTCTTGTGGAAACCAAACAGAATCTAGTAAAACGACGAATTTCTCGCTGGAACCTTCACCACTTCACCATATATTGGACAGCACAATTTCAAAAGAAGAAATACTACACACCCGCGGAGTAATTCGGTTGCGATCCGAGAATGTCTTTTCTTAAGCAAGCGGTGAAGTTTCGATAACCAAAACTCCACGAGAACAGTAACTCTGGCTTTTGCGTGTAATTGGCATCGCTTGCTTTGGTCCGAAGCGTCATCCAGTAAATCCCGATGTGTATCTGTTTCGTATCCGTTTTTAAAATTGTTCAAAAGAGCAAAAAAGAAGTGCCACTAGAACAACGTTTTCACCAACAAGACAGAGAGAGCACAGCTCCTATTTCTGTTTTTGGATGAACTGACGAAGCTGTCGTTAACGGAAATGTTAACAATATTTTGTGTGCCATTGCATTTACTGAAATCTTCACCTCCAAATACCTCATCTGAAGCAGGAAATTGGGAGTTAAATTCGAGGATTGACGTGCGGTCAAATACAGAATGTGATGTGTTTGGATCCGACCTTAAAACATATTAGTACCCACGGAACGACTGCAAGATACGTCGACATAGAAGATTTATTCCTATCGGTAATCCCCCAGTTTTCATTAAAACATAGTCGATAGGAAAGGTCTTGATGTGCTGCTTTGGTTGATATTCGTATCCCTGACAGTCGTATTATGACAATTTTGGCATGATACTGAGTGATCGGATGGGCCGACAATTCGAATCCATGTTTGAATCCTAAGAGATATCGTTTGTATTGTATGCATCGGAAATACTGGTGTACGCCAACGAAGCGGTTGTGTCTTCAACAAGTGTAACACCGTTCCCATTTAAAAATAAAATCGAAAGCTTTTTCGCAAAGGAACTACGCATCGAACGTGAAATTACTGCTCATGACAAATCCAGCGTCTCTTCTTTAACTACAATGTTAACTTCCTTGAAAAGCGCAATTCGAAACCATACATGATCCGCACTTAGAAACCAATCGACTTCATCTTCTTCACTTATCTTGCGCGTTTAATATACATTAGTTGCGCTACCAAGCACAGATCTCTTGATCCTCCTGTCGCTCGGGTATACTATAATTGTAGCTGCTCGGGCATTACTTGCACACTGTTCCATTGATTGCTGTTGTTCATCAAGCATTCAATTGTGTCTGGAGCTGGTCAGAAGTGGCTCACAGTTGTGGTTGGTGTCGGCGTCATATTTGAGATGTACGTGAGGCTTGAACGCCTTGCGTTCCGCTGCTTTCAAATCGCTGCTGATGGATTTCATCAACGTACCGGTAGAAATCATGGATCGTGGACCTAGGATTCCTCAGGATCCATTAAAATCCGCCATGAATGGCTCAGCGTGCTTGTGCAATCGATGGTGCTGATTTGGAATGCCAAGAGTCAACTGGGCTGTTACTTCCGCAGAAGCTCTACAGTATTATGCCATTCTGGGGGCGGTCAGTGCTCTGTTGGGCAATCTGATTCTAGATACGCTATACGCTTTGAATACTCAGCGAGAGAAGATGGGACAGCCACTCCATCTTCATAGCAACGCTCAGGGATTTGGATGTCAAAACGGCCCCAGTAAAAGCAAAGTTCATGACGCCACGGTACCAGGTAGAAGCTGACTGTGGCGAGAGTGCGCCACGCAAAAACAGAGCTGAATGTACCATTCTCATTTGTACTGGTTGGCCAATCCTGTGCAGACTCCTTTTGGTCTGTTTGGAGCCGAACCGATGCCGAGTGGGTCACTTATAAAGTCCAATAGGACGCGAAAGATGACGTTGCCTTACGCTGCAGCGAAACAAGATGATGATGCTGCCGCTCCTGCTGCAAGGATTGATTGTCTACACCGACGGTTACATGTTGATCAAAGACGATTCCGCAGACAGTAGTAGTGATTATACCGATCATTTGGATGCAGACCAGCTTCACGAACGCAATAGTACTTGGTGGTGAGCCGCGATAATGTTAGACCGAGGCGCCGCGACAAACTTCTGCAATTCAACTGAATGCGAGTCGTTCGCTCGAGGGACATAGTACCATGTTTTATCGTCCATTCTGTGCGAACAGGCTCTTGGTGTGCCAAATCGCTGCTATAGTAAATCAGACTAGAAGATGGCCAGAACGGAAGCCAGTCCTCAATAACCCGGAGTCGGATATCTAGGCCGTCACCTTTTTGATGAGAATCATGGGTTCAAATATGTATCCACGCTGAGAGAAAGACTCCTACTTCAAGTGACTATACCTAGAGACACCCTCCCTAGCGCTTTAGTAATCGATAGATTAAGCACTGCGGATACGATTCTCACCATTCTTCGATTTGCGTTCAAGCTAAGATGCAAACTCCAACAGAGATCAACTGTGAAGAGCCACCGGCCATGGCTGTGCCCGTCACGATCCAGCTTCGATATCTGCGTTTAGGCGCCATTGTGGGTGTGTTCACGCTGTTTCTAGTGGTGATCATGACGCCGTTCTCCAAAGATGGCGTCACTCTGGACTACTTCCTGTCCACGGCGAAGACCAAAGACGAGCAAGTGAAAATTCGTGACGACTACAACTCCAAGGTCAGTAACATCGTCTCCTTGTTCGGCCAGCCAATCGAATGGACGCTTGGGGCTATTCTGCCTGTGGTGTTTCTATCGTTGGCTCCAGAACGCCACCTCCAGACTGAGCCAGCCTTGGTATCCATGCTGGCGTTCATGGGAATCGAAATGGGCGTCAAGTACTTGATCAGCAATGGCATTCAAGCTGTCAACGTACAAATAGTGGCTGAGCCGATACGGCTGATCATGGACCCAAGCGATCTGAAGATCAACACTGCTTCCTTGGATGCCATGCTGCTAAATACGACCAATGTATCACAACTCGTCTCAGAGCAAGATATCAACTTCATGACCAACACTGTGCTGCGCAATGTGTTGGCCCCCATTGTGTTGAAGACTGCTCCCGTTTGTAAACGCAGCAGCAACGGCACAGACGATATCTCTCAATTTGCAACCGGATTGGTTCAAAGCTATGGGTTCCCCGTGCGCTCATGGCAGAGTATGATGCTCCCGACCAATGAGTTTGCCTATCCAGATATATATCGAGTCGACAATGCCACTGGGTTTTCAGACGCGAACCTACCAATGCCTGTGACCACAGCTACCAATCTGTTTATCCATGCAATTCACGCGTGCCGATACTTCTTTCGCTGGTTTGATGACGAAAGTGTGCCTTTCAACATTACGGGATTGATTCAGCAGAGCAAGACGCCCGACATTGTGGCCAACGACCAATCCATAGGGCAATCGCATTCTGTGCCAGCAGTGGAGTTGTTAAAGCTACTTCCACCAGCATCCAGTGAAGAAATCGAAGTGAAGTGGTTCCTCAGTGCTGCCTACGATCTGTTTAAAAGCTCTATGGCCTCGGGCGTGAATATTTCTCAAGAGGGAGCCACCATGGAATTCTCGCACGGAGATATTGACGATGACGGAAATATTACGTACGACGCCGTGACGTTTCAAGTGCCGCTGCGGCACAATTTTTACTACCGGAAACTCATTTATGACAGCGAATTGGATGTTTTGCTTGAAGACGACAACGCGACCGCGTATTATACCAATATCTCGAATGCGGGATTGGTTGACGACATTTACTACGATTTGGATATCTCGGCGGATTGTGGGCCGAATCCTGGGCTTTGCGTCATGTCCAGAGTGCAAGAGTATGACTGCTATGGCGCAGAGTACCAGCCAGACCCTCAGATTAAGGCCACGGCGATTTGTCTGGATGACAATAGAACTGAAGGCTTCCAGATCGATTACAGCTACTATGCTGCTGCTGGAAATCCATTGGCCACGCCACTGGATGCCACGTGGGCTTGCAAGAACCAGTTATCAACGTCCATGTATATCGTGAGCCTCGGAAGTCGGATCGTTGGCGACGCTATGTACGACAACCCAGCACCAGACGCGACCATAACTTCTCTCGACAAGAATCGGTCGACCATCGTGAATCCTCGCAAGATATATAGGTTGACAGTCGTTCGGCTTGGATGGGGGGATCCGAAACTTTGAAGCTCAATTCAATGCGAGCTGCTCGGAAGGCGAAGGCAAGTGCCGCGGCTTGCAATATCTCATGGATCTGCCTGTTGATGGGCTCTTCGGCAACTCCACCAATTCATCGTACAAGCTTCTGCTGGTTGGCGAAGATAGTATCCCTGTGCACGATCTCAGTCCCTTCATGTATAACGACACTGAGAGCGGGGATTCGTATGCCGGTTTAGGAACGGCCACACGCTGGATCTCGCTGATGACTCTAGCCACCCCAGCGGAAGATACAAAGTATTCCCAGAAAGGAGACCCGCTGCTTTGGTACAACTTCGACGACTATGTGTGGAATTCAGGCGTTCGCCAAGGTACCAACTGCTCTGATTCAGCCGAAGATTTCCTGAGCCATGTCGTGAACAACCACTACTTCATGGACCATGGATTACAAGCAGCGTACACAGCGGGCATGTACTTCTTGTTCCAGAATGCTGTGGAGCGAGACGAAGTGAACATGACCACCGACGGCTCTCAATGGAGCCTCCAATTCGATGGGAATGAGCAGTGGATGGACGTGACAGTGTCGATTCCACTCAAGAGTCTCGTGTGTACTTTCGCCGGCCTCGGGCTGATAGTGGTTGGTGCTGTGTGCGCTGTTGTTTTCTCGCACTGTGGCCGACAATCCTTGCTCAAGCAACCTCAAGAGATCACGATCGATATGATTGCTGAAATGATGCGCAATGACTCCAAGTACCCGCCTTTAGTACTGGAACGGCGTTTCCAGGCCGGTGGGCTCAACGGTTCATTCCACCAATTCAGAATCGACGGCCTTCGTTTGTGTAACGAGGCAACCGGTGAAGCTATTCTGCTTCCACAAGACCTAAAGCCTGGAAGTGCCAACGCTGCTGATACGACGGATTCGGAAATCAGCATATTGGAAGCTCGTACGTAGTCACCGACACTGTTATGTAAATCCAGCGGGCGAGAGTAGGCGTATGTACAGAATCGCGTCAGTGCACACTGAAGGGCTGATCCCAAAGTACTGACACGTCGGCATCATCTTATCGCACTAGTTGAGACTCCGAACGCTTTCATTAGTGAATTC
>JAADVF010000838.1:0-12720 GCA_023334555.1 Elongisporangium undulatum | reverse complement strand
GAGTACGCGCAACACGTTCTCGTGTGCCGAGGCCTTCATCATCGCCAGCAGCTCTTGCTCGAAGCGCTTCTTGCTCTTGTTGTTGACGCCGTCGATCACCTTGACCGCCACTGGGATCGTCTTGTCCACCTTGGCGGCGTACACAGCACCACAGCCACCGCTGCCAATGCGCTTGTCATCCTCCAGCGTAAGCTCAAGACGGTCGGCATCAATGATCTCACAGTTCTCCAATGAGTCAGGGTCGTGGGCCTCGTATTCTTCGGCATCGCCATGGGCTTCGACGAACGCTTGACGGTTGTAATTGCCTTCTTCCTGTTCGAGCTGGTGCACCACCGGCCCCCACTCGTCCTGCTCGCCCATAGAGATGCCCAGCTCCTGCGCTAAAGCCAAATCCAGAAGCATTTCTTGGACTTGTTGTTGGAGTCGCTCTCTAAGCGAAGCAGTCGGTGCCTTCGGCTCGAGGTCTGCGCGTCGCTGCTGCTCTTCACGGTAGATCTGGGCCAGTTCTCCAGCGCTGAGCTTCTCATCCGGATGATCTTTTTTGTACTGCTTCTGGAATTCATTGAATGCATTGACACGGCGTGCTAGCTTGGCTGGCGTGGCTTTGGAGTCCTGGGTTGTGGTGGGCGTAGCGGTCGATGGTTCCGACTGGTGCTTGTACAGCAGAGACATCTGCCGCTTGGAGAGACGCTGGCCAGCGTGCTGGTGCTGGAACTCGTTCCAGGACACCGATGAGCTCGAGGGCTTGGTGGACTTGGCCCCAGTCGTGGTCTTGGTAGCAGGAACGGTCTTGGCCGTTGTGTCGGCCTTGGCCGCCTGGTAGCCGGCGGACAACTCTGAACGGGAGAGCCCCTTGCCAGCGTGCGCACGTTGGTAGTCATTCCACGACGAAGAGGACGAGGCTGATGACGGTTTGGCTGTAGCGGACGCTGGCCGCGATGCCGAGGCAGGGTTTGAGCCAGACGACTGACTGCTGCTGCTCTTTGCCGCTTGGTACCCTGCGGACATCTCTGCACGACTCATTCCTAGTCCCGCGTGGGCCTTTTGGTATTCGTTCCAGGCGGACGGAGCTGGAGCCGGGGAAGCGCGCACTGCCGTCGGGATGTGCGCCGCCGACGAGGCAGGACGGCACGCTGAAGCAGACGACTGGCTGCTGCTGCTCTTCGCTGCTTGGTATCCAGCCGACATCTGTGCACGGCTCATTCCCTGTCCAGCATGGGCTGTCTGATAGGCATTCCAGGCTGACGGGGCAGGCGCGGGGGACGATCGCGCAGGCGTTGAGCAAGACGAAGACGCAGATGAGCGGCCGTAGAAACCGCCTCCACCTCCGCTGCTATAGGAGCTACTGCCACCGCCGCTACTGCTGGATGCGTGGTACATGGCCGACATCTGCGAGGCCGAGTACCCTTGGCCGGCGTGGGCCGACTGGAAGGCGTTCCACTTGCTCATGGAGCGGTTGCTTGGCTTGACTTTGCTTGGTCTTGAGAATGCTTGTTTTAGAATGAGCGGTGTGGGAACAGTCTCCCTTCAGTAGGTAGAGCTACTGGGAAGAGGACGAGTCCCAAGTCTCTTTCCATGGTCTCTCGTCCTCGCAAGTGGCCAGCGTCAATTGGGATTCAGCTGTCCTCAGGCCGTGGTTGCGACCATAATTAGACTCGACCCAGTCTCTGACGTTAGTGCTTGAGCCAATGGCCCCATATGAGGACTCTTCCTGGCATCACACACCACGTCCATTGACAAAGAGAGTACTGATGGTTGGGGGCTGCGGCCAATACATTACGCCACTGGTGCGCTGGTCTTAAGCTCTTCCTGCGTGTGCTTGGATTGATTGAAAGCTCGAACGCTGTCCAAGTACGTCATGACCACTGTCGGAGCCCAGGTCTGTGGCCGCACATGGCCTTCGTAGAACGCACAATGGCTTCCGTCTCTCGTCTCCACCAGCATCCGCATGCAATCACCAGTGAACAAGTCGTAGCGGATGTTCTCCTGTTTGCAGACCGGATCGTCCAGCGCATTGAGACAGAGCATCGGCCTCTCGATGTTGTGCACCGCCCGCATGGGGTTGTTGTGTTGGAAGTAGCTCTCCATGTCCTGGAAGCCGTGCATCTTCATGTACGTCTGGGCGTAGAACTCGCCCACAGACTTGGTCTTGAGAGCGCTGGGCACGTGTACCACGTGCTGGAGCTTGTCCTGATGGCTCAGCAGCATTTGCTTGAGCGAGAAGGTCATGAGGAAGTCGTAGACTGGGTGGATGCAGCCGCCGCAAAACATGTCGTACTCGTTGTACCCCGGAGACACCAGTGCGCCGGCCTGCAGCTTGGCTTGCTCGCCCGTCTCGCCAAAATAGGCCCACAGCAGAGCGCAGCCGGCCGAGTACGCGATGCCGTAGAGCTTGGTCTGAGGGTATTTGCGCTCGATGTGGTCGATCACTTGCTTGAGATCCTGCACGCAGCCAAAGTCTTGCAGCTTTGGTGTCGCGAGCGGCAGGCCGCCATGACCGCGTCTGTTAAACGCCACTGGTCGGTAGCCACGGGCGAGTGCTTCAGCACAGACTGGTCGCATGGCGTCACTGCAGCCCGTCAAACCGTGTATGATGAGAGCGATCGGGGCATTGTCACTAAGCGACGAAGCGCTGAAGGACCCAGTCTCCATAGCCCAATCCAGAGACGCGTGACCCTCGTCACTGAACTCGATCACCTCACGGTCGTAGCGAACCTTCGCTCCAGGCACCAGGAAGGTCAATGCAATCTGGAGATGAGAGTTCGCCCACCACGTGGGGGCGTACGCGTCCAGCAGCGGGCGGATCGCCTGATGGATCCACATGGGTCAACCAGCGTAAAGCAGCAACTCAATCGATGCGGCCTTTCGCACCTTGGAAACAAAACCATTGATCTCGGAATCGCCCATGCGGATCCGTCGCACGCGCTTCTGAGCAGCCAACTTGGCACAGCTGGCAGCCAGCGCCACGACGGCCACGCTCGTTAGCAGCAGCCTGAACAATCATACAGTCACATTCTTCAGGCTCCAGGGAGAGCAGCAGTAGAGCACAAGCAGCAGGGCTGCACCTGTGGTCTTCCAGCCACCGCATCTTGCTCACTGAGCAGTCAGGCGCCTGGTCGAGACAAGATTACTCGCAGCTGATTACTCCAGATCCATCAGGAATGCGTCCTTGTATAGATAAACCACAGTGCGCGTGTGTCTTGGATAGATAAACTACAGTAATGGGTGAAGCCATCTCGAGGCTAAATGATCGGAGAGCTGCTGAGCCTTGAGGATGGAGAGGAAGCGTCGCCCCGGAGGTCAGCGATCTCCTGCTCGTGGCGTCTCTGCATGCGCTTTATTTCATCCTCTGCCTCCTTGAGCTGCGCCTGCAGCTGCTTGACCTTGGAGCTGTCGTCCATCGCCTCGCCCTTGCGCTTCTTAGCCGATGAGAGCAGCAGGTCCTTGCTGCGCTGCTGCTTTTGCACCATATTGTGGTACTGCTGCAGCTGATCGCGCATCTCGCTGCCGATCTCGGCCCGAATCTGCACTTCTAATTGCAGACGGTCAGTCTGGAGCTGCTCAAACTGATGCCGCGCAGTGTCCAGCTCTTGCTTGAGCTCGCTCACAGTCTCGACGTGTAAATGCGCTTCCAGCTCCATCTGCTCTGCGCTCAATTGAGTCAACTGCAGCTCATGCTCCTTCTGCTCCAACTGGGCGGTGACGACGCACAGCTGCATACGCAGTTCCTCGTTCTCATGCTGCAGCTTGGCCAGCTTGGTGACTGATCCACTGACGCGGTCGGCTCGGTTCTTGGTCTTCGTGGATCCCAGAGGCGGTTTGGGGCCTCGATCTCTCTTTTTACGCTCGCTCGTGAGTTTATCATGCTTGGATGCTGAGTCTGTGACTGCTGCGCTCTGTCTTCGCTCTCTAGGGACGTCGCTGGGCTTTGCTTTCACGTTTTCAACAGGCTTTACATTCTCTTCTGGCTCTTCCTGCGGCTCGATGGAAACACGAGCTCGTTTCTTCTTCAGCCGCCCATCCAGATCGTAGAACGTCGAGGTTGTTGCCTGTTTCCGTGTCGCTGAGCGGGTCGAGCGAGCGGATATCAGCTCACGAGCCATCGCACTGTATTTAAGCGTGCGAAGAGTCTCATCAAACTCATGGCTGGACGGATTCACTGCGACGATCATAACCAGAGAGCTTGGCTGTTTACCCACGAGGTTCTCTTGGAACAACTGCAACGAGACAAGCACATGAGTCGCAGCTCTGCAAAAGACAGCGATATTAAGACTGTTTTGGGCCTACCCGCGTGAGCTTGGACTCTCGAAAGGGCACCATCTTGTGCAACGACGCAGGATGCTGTTGGTTCCAGCGCAGCGTTTCGATGCACCGCATGAGGTTCATCAGCGAGCCGTTGATCTTGCTGGCTTCCTGCATACGGATTCCAGTTGCTCCGCTCTTGGCGCCTCGCTCTGAGCCTGCCAAGTCCACAATAGAGACCTGCATGTAGAGCACACCTTCATTAGACTCATGTCATTTAAGCAGGGGCGGTCCGAATCACCCACCTTGCTACGTAGCGACGTGGTCCCTGAGCTCTTGTTTTGCGTGTAAAAGTGCAGCGTGAACACGCAATGGCTGCGACTGGAGTCCATGTTGCAGTTGGTCTCGGCCACTTGCGTGTTGCTTCGGCCGGTCGTGAGCATCTCTTCTCCGTCCTGCAGCGTCTTGATCTGTCTCTCAATCACGCCGCGCACTTGGATCTTTCCATCGCAGTCCTGCACACGAAGCGCGCGCCGCTTGCGCAGTGGCGTCGCTAGCAGATCGTACACGTTTTCGTTGTAGATTTCCAGGTACGAGGCCGTGACCTTGACCACGGGCGTCGAGTCGCTGTCCTTGCGCCGTTGCAGCTCGACCATGACGTGCTTGAGCGCGCGTGGGAGAACACCCGGCTGGCTCTCGCTGCCTGTGATCGTGTACGTCTTGCCGGAGTTCGTTACGCCATAGGCAAACACCAGACCGTTTTTCCCATCGAACGCCGCGTCGATCACGGGCTTGGTCGTGGCCTCGAAGAACGCCTGCTGCGCCGTCGGCGGCTGGAAGATGCGCGAGAACTGGAACGACGTGGCCGCGCCGGTGGATCGATACGCCTGCGAAGTCTTGGGCGGCTGCGCCACCAGCGCTGTGTCTGACGTTACGCGGAAGCACTCGTCGCCTGTGCTGCTGGCGAGCGGCCGGATGCGGATCACTGTCTGCACTTTTCGCGTGGCCTCGTCGACGTTCTCCTCGTTCTGCTCGTCGCCCTCATCGTCCTCTTCCTGCGCCGCACTGAAGCTGAGCTTGCGCGCGATGTCCATTTCTACGTCCGACAGCCGCGCAGGCAGCGGCATGGCCAGTCCGTTGCGCGTGCGGATGAGTCTTGCGATGGCGTCCTTCCGCATGACCTCGTGCCGCATTTTGGGACCGAAAGGGGGCGGCGGGTTTTGGCAATTTTCAAAATCTCAAATCAAAAAGAGTGACAGCCTTCTATTCGGCTGGATAGAGTAGCCTCTTTTTTTGCCTACCCAGGTTTTAAGGTTTGAGGTTTTTCTGGTTTAGTGACATCGAGGGAAGGGGGGAGCACACCGCGTAACCTCACGCGACCTGAAGAGCTCCGATGCTGATGACGCGCACGATGGCGATGCTGGCGCTGCTGCTGGCGGCGCTGCTGGCCCTCACGATCCACGCCGACCCTCGCGAAGTGGAGACCGCCGAGTACGCGACTTGCAGGCCGCTTCCGGTTGCCTGGAGACCCAGAACTGAGCAGCTAACTGTGTCTCAAATAGATACGCGGAGGAGTTTGGCGACGAGATCGAGGTCGGCAACGCGCGTAACGGCGTCATGGATCAGCGCGTGGAGTTCGAGTTGGAGCACGTCGTCGGCGAGCAGTCGTTCACGCCGCGTGGCAAGGTCGAGATCGTCTGGACCTCTGCGAGCAGCAAGCCCAAGGTGACCTTTGCGGGTCTGCCGACGCTCTCCAGCTCCGAAATCCAGCACCTCGAGGTACAGTTGATGGGCTGCCTGGCAGATCAGCGTCGGATGGAAAATTGACAGCGATCTGGAATGTGTGTCTACTGCAGAGTGTGCTGAAGAAGAACGGCCTCTACACTGTGCGCGCTCGCTCGGACCCGCTGGACGCCTCCTCGCCCTACGTCACGACGTCCATCCCCATGGTAATGCGAATCCCGCAGTACAGGATGCAGCAAACTCGGGCCCTAGATACTGACCTCTACTGTGTAGTGCATCCTGGCAGCCACGCGCATGCGTGAGGACTTTGCGTTCCACCTGTCGGACGACGGCAAGCTGCTCGCCATCGAGTACCTCTCGTCCTACCTCTCGCCCAGCGTCTGCGCCGAGTACCTGAACGTACGTTGATTTATGTACCAGTTGCTCTCTTGCCGTGGCTCACGATCGTGCATCTCGGTGACCAAACAGCGCGACCTCAAGTCGGTCAAGATGAGCGCTTTCGGCTCTGCTCTCAAGGCCCAGAACGGACCGAGCCCTCCCATTCTCATCGCGTCCAAGAAGGAGCGCGCGCCCAAGGGCGTCAAGCCCATCAAAAGCGACGACGAGCCGGCCGCCGAGGAAAACCAGTCCTTCTTCCGCCGATACGTACGTGGAACTGAGTGCCGCATGTCTCGCACGAACCCTTTGGAACTCATGCTGTTGTCTGTCTGTCCCGTTGCAGTGGTACTTGATCGTCCCGATCGTGGTCTTCAGTCTGTTCGGCTCCGATCCGGCTCCTGCCGCTGGCGGTGCCGGCGGTGCTCCGGCTGCTGCCTCTGGTGGCCCGCGTCGACGATAAACCTGCCGTCTCTTGGTGCGCCACGAACTGTTTAGATCGGATTTCAATTAGATCCTAATGCGACGATAAACCTTGGTCAAAATGGCTACATCTGTGCCACTTGTATTGCGTCTATTACGAACGCATGAGTGCGTGCTCTTCGTGCTTCCGTCGCTTGCCATGGGACGGCTCTACAGGCCACTGATGATCGGCCAGAAGTCGCCCCCACACGGTCGCGTCGCCCGTGGCGATCACAATGCCCAGCGCCGTGCCTGAGACCACACGCGACGTCGTGAGCACCACGTTGGCATTGTGCAGCGCCTCCTCAACGGACGTGGCTGCACTGGCTGCAGGCGGCTCAACGCTCAAGTGCTTGCGCACTCGACTGGGCGTGCCGTCTTCTTCGTCGTCTTCGTCGTCGTCTCCTACGAGCGGCGTCTGGTCCACAACACAGTCCGCAGAGCACTCCAGCACACGCAGATCGGCTGCGACCACGTCGCCAGCCTCCAGCTGCACTATATCCCCGTAGACCAGACTCGTGGCATCCATGCGCAACGAGCGCGTAGTGTTCCCAAAGCGGCGCCGCACGCGGGCGTCCGTTGGCAGCGCCGCGTGGTAGGCCTTCATGGACGCCGTGCGCAGCAGACACGGCAGCAAGCAGCAGACCCAGGACGGGCAGTTCACGGGCGGTGTCACGCGGTTGGATCCGTAGAGCGAGCGGCGCTGCATGGCCTCATCGCGCGTCAGCCCCTGGCTCGGGTCCACGCCCAATTGCGTCACCAGGTCCATGGGAGGAAGGAATTGAAGAGTGAGGAATCAGACTCAGGAACCGCCGCAATCGACTCGACTCAATACTGAAAACAGGTTGATTATTCTGAGACCGGCTAGTCAGTCGACTAAGCCTGAGTTTTGACAAGCATGAAGGAGGATGCTTTAGGCGCCGACGACTTGGCCGATGGAAGTGCCCAGCAGCAGCTACAGACACAGAGCGTGAATCGCCTCTTCCATGGCTTCTGCACTGCATTAGACGCACCTTCTCGCCAGGCTGGATGGTGAATTCAAAATTGGCCGGCGCTTCAAAGACCAGAACGACCGTCGAGCCCAACTGCAGCCACCCACACACAAGAATCAGCTCTCATCCAACCAGCCACACACAACAAGCTACTACGTACCAGGAAGCGGGCCATTTCGTCACCGCAGGTGGTGTCCAGCGGCTGGACGTGGTGCTTGGTGATGCACTTGCCCACGAGCGGGTCCTGCTCCTTGGTGTTGGTGCGGAACTCCGGCTCGCTCGTGAGCGCAATGGAGCCCACGTTCGTGGCGCCAACAGCGGTCATGGAGAAGTAGCCATGCTCCCATTCGCCCTCGAGCACCACGCGCTCGTTCTCAACGAACAGACTCGGGATGAGCTTGGCCGCGATCTTGTTCACGGGGAAGAGGTTACCCGGGAAATGACGGCGCTCGGAGACGCTCCAGTCCACAGGCGAGTGGATGCGGTGGTAGTCGCCAGGCGCGAGGTAGATGACGCAGTGGAAGAGTTTCTTTCCCTCAGACGCTGCGTGCTTGTCGCTGTAGAACGATGGCAGATCGCCCAGGAACTCGTCCAGACGGTAGCGAGCGCCCTTGATCTGCTCCAGCGTCGGCACGTTCGTGCTGTCATCCACAACGCCGATGGCAGCGACGGCACCGTCCACAGGACTAGCGAGGTGGCCGCTCTTGTTCACGAACGAGCGCACGCCGTCCTTCAACGGACGCGAGAAGAACTCGCCGAGGTTGCGGTATTCCTCCAGAGGGAAGCGCATTTCGTCCAGCTTGCAATCGTAGACGTAGGTCCACGCCTTGTAAAGAGGCGCTCGCATCCACACAGGCCTACATACCCCGAAGCGTTATAGCGTTAAATGAAGACCATGCATGTAAACGAATGCACTCGTACAATTCCTTGTCGTGCACTTCGCCCCAAAGGCGCGACGCCGCTCGGTATGGGAACAGTTTAATGGATTCCAGCTACTCCAGCAGACGCACAGATCAGTACAACGTGATGCATGAAAAGCAGAGACTGCAACCACATACCTGTCGCTGCGTGGCCATGGTCTCTTCAAAGTGCGTGTGCTTGCCCGGCAGGCGTTGAAGCGCCGGCGCCGGGTGGTTCTTGCGCTCCTCCTCCGTCGGGTGGTTCAGTTGGGTCCACTGTAGAAAGCCGATGAGCGCAAAGCCCAGGGTCGCAGGGATCTTCCAGTTGCCCAGCAGCGACGACGACGACGAGGAGGAAGCGTCCTGGGTCGTCTGCTGCTTGGCATCCGACGATGCGAAGCGTCTGGTCATACACAGCGCCAACAGCATCAGCCAATAGATCAAAGGACACGAGCAGGAAGCGCAGACACACAGATTTCTCACCTGCGCAGTAGCGCGCTCTGGCGACGCCAGGCGGCCACGTGGGCAGCGTTCACCGCGCTCGGCGTGAGCAGTAGCTTCGTGGGGAGCAGCATATCCACAAGTGAGGAGCTCAAACACGCCTTTGTTTCCTGTCGCATCAGGTGGGCCACACCAATGTATGGCCAAGTGTACCATTTTAGATGGTACAATTCTGACTCAGACGCTATTATTGGCTCCGGCCGCGTGGGTCGGAAAGCCCCCCGCCAATAGATAAAGAGAAGCGGTCGAAAGCAAGATGGACTCGTGGGGTACGTTCTCTTCCGCTGCTCGTAGCTCGAGTCAGAGCTCTATACAGCCATTCGGACCAAAATGACCATGTACTGATCGTCGCGCTCTCCATGGTGCTATGCTCTGCGTCGCTGGTACCTGCAGACGAAGACGAATTCGAAGTGCCGAGCGTGACCCAGCAGGCCTCCGTGGCCGTCAACTGGGACGATGAGGAGGAAGAAGAGGAGGAGGTCGCCCCGACCCCGGCCGCTGCTAGCCAGGATGCCGCCAACAAGGGCCCTCTCAAGCCCAAGCAGGTGTGCTGAGGCTGCGCATTGCATTGCATCTGCTATCGCTGCCGCATGGGTCTCACTCAATGGCCATTGGCATTGTTGCCTTGTCTCTAGATCAAGAAGCTCAAGATGAAGGAGCTGGAGGAGAAGCGCGCGCTTGAGATCGCGCTGACCAAGGCCCGTCTGGCGGAGCAGGCCAACGAGACCGAGGCCGAGCGCAAGGCGCGCGAGAAGCGCTCGATCGAGGAGGCCGACTTTGAGGCCGCCATCGACGCCTTCTCGGCCAAGCCGGACCCTGTGCCTGCCGGCACCAGCGACGTGGACGCTGCCATCGCCGGCATGCGTCTGGTCTCGCTGGCCGACCACGAATCGTTCGGTGACGCTGTGGCCACGCGCCTCGTGCCGTCGAACTCCAAGTACGCGCTCGAGGCCATCAAGGTGATGCTGACCAAGGCGTCGCTGAACCTCACGGCCGACGACATGAAGGAGCTCACGACGATCATCAACGTGATCAAGAACGAGAAGATCGCGCAGGCCAAGCCCAAGGGCAAGAAGAAGAAGGTCACGGGCAAGCAGGGCTACGCCAACGTGGAGCGATCGACCGGCGGCGGTGCCGGCGCTGCGGGCGGCTCCACCAAGGCTCTGATCGACCAGGACGAGTACGGATACGATGAATACGATGACTTTATGTAGAGCGACCGACTCGGCCGCGTAAACGCAACACGCTGACTGGTTAGATGCTATTAGGCCTTCCGTCTCTGTCGTCGTTCTGTGGAAGCCAGTCCTGCGTATTGCAGCCATGATGATGGCCGCATGAGACATCCACGCCGCCCGAACGGCCGCTGGTTCGATTCTGCAGCCGCAAATCAAGGCCCAGCAGCTGCGTCTTGCGTTTACTCACCATCCCACGTTTAGCGTTGGACCATGTTTACGCTCCAGCCAGCTGCTGCGGTCTGGACAGTAAGCCTCGACTGTGGACGACGCACGGCTATTGACGCTTTGGCGGCGGACCAGACAAGCGCGGTATGACGAGCTTCAAGACCTTTGCGCTCGTGGGCGTGGGCACATTGGGCTCGCTGGTGGCGGAAGAGCTGCTGCTGCGGAATGTCCACGTCAAGATCCTCACGCGCGACGCAACTCAAGTGAGTTCAGTGCGTTTGCCGAAAAGGATCAGATGCCTGACGTCTTCTCTCTTCAGTTCAAACTGCAGACGTTCCGGAGCCGAGGCGTGGAGCTTGTGACTGTGGACTACACCAACCAGAACGCGGTGCAGCAGGCGCTTGAGGACGTGGACGTCGTGTACGTTGTTGGCACTACGCTGCAGCACTCTGATGTTAGAACCACTGACCGACTGACGTTGGCGTTGTCTCTCTTTCTCTTGCTGGTCTTCAGAGTGAGCACGATCTCGTTCTCAGGTCTGAATGATGAGGTCACGATCGTACACGCCGCCAAAGCTGCCGGCGTGAAGCTCTTTGTGCCGTCCGAGGTAATACACACCAGCGCTTCCTGCTGTCTTGCCACGCCTGCGCTAATGGTCTTTCTGGCTTCTAGTACGGCCTCAAGCTGGAGCTGTCGGAAGGGACGTTCTCCAAGCCTTCCCACGACGTGCTGCGAGACCTGGACCTGCCGGCCGCCTTCTTCTACGCGGGCTTCTTCGCCGAGGAGTTCGCCTACTACCTGGGCTACGACTACGAAGCCGGGGCCATGCGCATTGTGGGCTCCGGAAGCAAGCCGTTCAGCGTCACGGCCTGTCCTGACATCGCGCGGTTCGTGGCGCATGTGCTCACGACTGCGAGCGCGTCTGCGCTGGCGTGGGCCGAGATCTCGATCGAGGGCGACCGCAAGTCGCCCATGGAGATCCGAGCCATTGCGACCAAGAAGTTCCGCAAGCTCATCCGCGTGGCGCACGTGGACTACGAGGCGAACGCCGTCGGCGCCGAGTCCAACATCGTGGCGCTGCTGGGCAAGATGGTGGAGGACGGGAGCGCCGTGACTGGGCCGAGAAACAAAGTGTACGCGACCATCGAGAAGTTCTTTCCCGACTGGAACCCGAGAACGCTCGAGGAACTCATCTAATTTATCAGTACTACTTACACCGTAACAATATACACAGTAACAGAACCCACAGACTCCACTCCCCATTTAAGAGATCCAGATGCCACGATGCTGACGCTAAGGGAATGCGATATGACTGAAGGCCTCGAGGTTTGAGTCATGGCTCAAAGCTTCTTCCGTTGGGCTTTCGCAGGAGCAACTTGGAGATGTGGATGATAATTTTTCGCCGCTCAGCTATGGCCACTGATTCGAAACCCTTGGCGTTTTGAAAAGGAATTAGTCGTTCGAATACATACATTCGCCAAGGTGCATTCATCGATGTGAGCTAGCTGCATCAACAGGTCCGCACTGCAGTCGGTCACGGGTCCGCCTGGTATCGGAAAACCTCGTACAACTCTGGAAGTGATTTGGTCCAATTTCAACCTAGCGAAGCCACTTTTTATTGCTCTTGGCTCCCAAAAACGCGGAAGCAGTCGTGTATTATCAAAGCTGAATTCCTGACCGTGTCCAAAAGCAGGTTTAGTTCCTCTGTGAGGTCACGGCCATCGGAATCACTTGGAGAACGTCGTCGTAGCTGTTGGGAAATAACGCTGAGAAACTCAGAGTGTGATGCACAATCTTACAAAGTTTAGTCTCTTGATAACGCCGCAAGTAGAAGCTCATTGGCTCTGGACTTCCGACACAACAACTCGATTACTATTATATTCCTTACTCCACAGGAGCCACGTGCTTCCTGCATTCTCAAGCGGCAAGGGAGAGCGCGACGATAAGCGCAATGACCGCCACCAATGCTCCCACGGACAAGCGGATCTGGAGTTTCGAAAACGGATACAGCACAACGCCCAGAACACGACGCGCCGTGGGCGAGTACGGCGCATACCGGGCCGGCAGATCCAGCAGACTGTACTTGTAGATCACGCTCTTGCGGTG
>JAADVF010000837.1:0-12730 GCA_023334555.1 Elongisporangium undulatum | reverse complement strand
TCCGAATGATTAAAGTAGTTAAAGTAACTTCATATGCTGAGTCTACGGACAATGCAGATTCTACTTACTATTATCGCTAGACAGTATATGATGGAACTCAAATCACCAATTTGCATAGTTACACGCAGAACAGTAGCCAAATGCCACGCCATTTCCACATACATTCATAAGGTGGAAGAAGCAAGAAGCTGCGCAGAACGCTCCTGTGCGGAGCCTTGGCGGGAGAGCCCACAACTCAAAGCTCTACATACCACAGTCAGGTGCCCAGGTGATCACGCTTGAAGTACTGTAATTGCACGACGACCTCCCCCTGAGAACACTGTTGCCGCTGCAGACCAGGCCCATTCGGCGAAACTTAGCAGCCAGCCAGCCGGCCCAATCAATAGACCGGACTTGTTTTCTGATGTGAGCTTGCAACGGGCATACTGCCTCTTCTGTATTAGGCCAGCGCGCCTTCGAATGGAAAAGCGCATGACCTGCTGCTGTTCACCGCGCTTCCATGGCCGCCGCTGTGTTCGGCGGAGTCGCTTTCTGCGAACCCAATGTGGCGAGGCCCTCAGCAATAGGAGATGGAACACTGGGCATAAACGGCAACTGCATCCTTCTCTTGAAATATTGTGGAACAGATCTCTACGAACCAACTTGAGCGAGCAAAACTCCGTGGAGTGCCCCATTGTGCGCTCGTTAGGTTCGCTTTTATTGATTTCATGAGGACCGCGGCCGTTACCAACAGCATGCAAATTGCGCACATGCTCTATGGGAACACTTTTGCGAGGTAGAGGGTTCAAAGACGGGTATTCCACATTGACGATGATAACCAATCAATATGATCGCGATCAGAGATCAGGGGCTCACTGCAGAGACACATTCGCCTCGTGCTTCAGATGGATGAGGAATCCGTTGGGCATACTCATCGCTTTGAAGTTGGGGCAGCAGTGACTGGACAGAGACTGGCTTCGCTTCGTTCCCGTTCGCGGCTCTTTTGGCTTCATACCGTGAAACACTCGCCTCGGTTGCGCTCTTTCTGAGTCCCTGCAGCTGCGCGGATGGAAAAAAGGCCCGCTGTGTCCAGATAAAGCCCCTGGCCCCCATCCGTTAAGTTCGCACTTTATTAGGCGGTTTGGAGTGAAAGAGAAAAGCGGTTGTGTTTTGTGTCTGGCGGAGAGGAGGGGGCGGGGCGTGCAAAGGAGGAGGGGGGGGGAGCGTCAGAGGAGCGGCGGGGAGTGCGTAAGGTGCGGTTTTCTAAATCAGTTCGGATCTTCCTTGACGGTGGACAATACGACGAGACCGGCAAGCATGGTGAGCAAGACCAAGGAGACCACGGCGGCCGCACCCGCGTCCCCCGCCCGCGCACCCCATCAGGTGGAGGTGGACAGCGATGAGCTCACGGCGCTGATCAAGGCCATTAAGTTCGCACACGCCGACTTCGGCGCCAAGCGCGTGCATGCGCAAATCGCGGCGCACGGCGGCAAGTACACGCACGTGCCGCTCAAGCGCGTCAAGAAGTACATGCAGAAGCTGGGGCTGCAGGGCTCGCAGCTGGATAGCGACAGCGACGAGGAGAAGAAGCCGATCTCGCTCATGACCGTGGGCGGCGCCTCCAAGTCCGACACGAGCGCCACAGGCACGCAGCCGCTCGAGAGCGACGATCAGATGGTCTGGCTGCCCGTGAAGCTGGACGAGCCGGCCTCGAAGCTCAAGGACTTCCCGTACCAGGCCGTGATCCGCATGACCACAGGTGGCGAGGGCGATGCCGAGGGCGCCATGGGCGAGATCTACAAAATCCAGGTCGCCATGGAGGCGGACGGCAGCCTGAGCACCATCCACCCCATGCTCGTGTACAATATGAAGCGCAACCGCAAGACATTCCTGCACCCGGACTCGCCGGCCTACCTTCCCGTGCAGCGACTCGTGGCCACGGAGGGCCTGCAGGGCACCGTGGGCGGCTCCAAGGCCTACTTCTGGGGCCGGTATTTCAAGATCGAGGACATGCTCTACATCAACACAGACAAGCTCGCGCCGTTCCAGCAATGGTAATCGCCATCGCTCCAATGCTTCGGCTCTGTCTGGTGGCGCTCCGTGTGTGTTGTGGTGGTGTTCTCCTTTGCCGTCGGACAGATTCTCGACTTCGGGCGCGGGACCTGCGGGGCGTCAGCAACGCAGCAACAATAGAAACGAACAGCGATCGCTCCTCTTCCTCTCTCTCCTCTTCTCCCTCGATCCGCTGCATCGGTCTCTCGCGCTCGCGCTTGTGTGGTAGATACTATTGCTAGTGCTCTCTAATGGAATTTAAAAATCAAAACAAGTGAATGACAAAAATGGAGCCAATGCATTGTTCATGTGTGTGTGAGGGGTCGTGGAGCTAAAGTAGCTTCGTTGGTCTCCAGCACGGCAGCATAAAGTGCTTATCGTGTGGTCGGCAGCCCGGTGCCGAAGAGTCCGCCTTCGTCCTCGCTGTCGCTGTCGCTGCTGCTGTCGTCAGCGCCAAAGAGCGACTGGTACGGCTGTGCAGCCGGAGCTGGAGCACCATAGAGCGAGGACGATGACTGCACAGGTGCAGGTGCTGGAGCTGCCACCGGGGCTGAAGCGACTGGCGGAGCAGCTTGCGGTGCCGAAGAGCCAAACAAACTGCTTGACTCGTACGCAACAGGTGCAGCTGGAGTCACAAGCTGAGGAGCACTGTAAGCACTCGGGGCAGCAGATGGTGCTGGCACTGACGGTGCCGAGACGGGGGCACCGAAGAGGACGGGATTGGGCTTGCTGTCCTCATCATCGCTCCAATCACTGTCACTGGAGTCGTCAACGTTGGCGGCAGCACCAAACAAGGACGAACTCGTCGATGCATTTGGTGCAGGAGTCGCAACTAGAGCCGGAGCAGCCACGGGAGCCGAAAACAATGATGCCGAGGCTGGGGCAGAGTACACTGGGGCAGGCGCCGGAGCTGAGAAAATTGGTGCAGGAGCTGGAGCTGCAGAGGTCGCTGTACTCCCCGCATTCCACTTGCTGCTCTCGCCAAAGAGCGAATTGGAAGATCCAGGACGAGACGATGATTGGGAACTGGTCTCGTCGATGGACAACGTTGCAAGAGAGCTACTTGGAGTCGAGTCCGCGAACAAACTGGATGATGACTGAGCTACCGGGGCGGGCGGTGCTTTGTGCAGCACTGGTTCAGGCGCACCGAAGAGCGACGGCGTAGGGGCAGCAACTGGTTCAGGCGCACTGAAGAGCGACGGCGTAGGGGCAGCAACTGGTTCAGGCGCACCGAAGAGCGAGGGTATAGGGGCTGCAACTGGCTCAGGAGCAAAGAGTGCTGGTGCTGGCTCCGATGTGAACAATGCTGGAGCTGGCTCTGGGGTTGAGAAAATTGGAGCTGGAGCAGAGAAAACCGGTGCCGGTGTATAAGCGATCGGTTCAGGAGCTGGTGCAAATGAACCACTTCCAAATAGGCTACTTGTCGCAGGCTCAGCAGGCTTGAAGGGCTCTGACGGAGTTGCACTAGCTGAGAACAGAGAAGGCGAGGTTTCCGATGGGGCCACGGATTCAACAGCAGCTGGAGCAGGAGTCGCAACTTCCTCTGTCGTCAGGATTGGGCCTCCCATCATCTGAGATCGCGTAGCGCCATGGTCAGTGCGTTCGCTGCAACGTTAAGATCAATTGAAGCCCCAGGGACTCACCGGCATGCGAACAGCTCCCGGCGGGGCTCGAGTCGGACCACGACGCTTGGGGCCTGCAGCTCTTGACATCGTGGCCTAATCAACGCAGCAGCCAGCACCAGATCAGTGAACCCATGCTTTCACCAGAGACAGATGATTTTCAGTCGTACATGCTCCACTTCTTGTGCCGGTGCTGGACCGTCTTCCGAGTTCTCGCTCTGCATGCCAGGTAGCCGCATGCCCGTTTTCGCGAGTCCTGGCATCGGGAACGCAGCGCCCATGCCCGGCAGCGCGATCACGCGCGCGTTCTGGCTCATGTACTGATCGCCCGTGGTCATGATGGAGTTGCCGCCGCCAGAGCTGGACTTGCGATATCCTCCGCTTCAGTGCGACAAATCAGGGCAAAAAGGTCAGCCGCGTCGCACGAGATCTGCAGATGCGGACAACAGCATCGTACCTGGGTCCTCCGGGGCGGCCAAACGGGTTCACGTTGATGCCCAGATTGCCCTGCATCTGTTGGATCTTCTCCGAAGCGCGCTTCACGCCGCCATTGTTCTCCGGCGCGGCCGCAGTATCAGCGACTGTCTCAGTGGCACCGCCAGGGAACAGCGCCTGCACACTCTCGGTCGTGGTGTCCGTGTTGCTCTCATACGTAGGCGAGGAGGCCGGTCGGGACGCATACAACGCGGCAGGAACGACTGGCTGGGCTTCCTTGGCCGCCGCCTCGGCTCCTTGCTGCTTCAGTCGCGCAATGCGCTCCGCGATCGACATACGCGGAGCTGCTGGCGCCGCCGCCGGTGCTTCCGATCCGCCATTCGCAGCCGAAGGAGCAGCAGAGGACGAGGCGTCCGAGCTCTTCTCAATGGCCGGCATCTCGTCCGCTCCGCCGGCCTTGGCGCGACGCCGCGCCAGGATCGCGGCCAGTTCGTTCGACGCCATGCGGGCAGCTCAAGGGGGGATCGCTTATGTACCGAATACGGTGAGAAAAGCAATCCGGCGCACACTGTACCACTGGAGTTGGTACCACTTCAAGTCGCAAACCGACTTCGAGTCGGTTGGAACGGTTGATGGCTTGATTACGCAATTCCTGTGAAATATGATACCCTTGAAAAAGAAGCGATCCAACCAGCCGGCTCTTGACCCTGCGAGATGTGATATCGGCAGCCCGATACCTTCGTGGCACAACCCCCTCGCTCCCCCCACGAGGAGCTCCGGCCATCATGGAGATGAACAAGGAGGAGGCCGAGAAGTGCCGCGAGATCGGCAAGCGCCACTTGCGCACCGGCAGCTTCCGCCAGGCCATCCGCTTCTTCGAGAAGTCGCACCGCATGTATCCGCTGCCGGGCGTCGAGGCCATGCGCGACCGCGCGCAGCAGGAGCTCAAGCGTGAGGAGGAGGCGGCCGCCCGCGCGCGCTCGGCGTCGTCGTCTGCGTCTTCATCTGGCGGCCACCACGAGAGCCATGCGCATCGGCGCCACCATTCGGCTGCTGCGCCCGCCAGCGCGCCCAAGGCCGAGGAGCCGGCTCGACCGTACACGGCGGCGCAGGTGCAGATCGTCAACAAGATCCGCGCGTGCAAGAACCACTACGAGGTGCTGGCGGTGCCGCAGGTCGCGGACGACAACGAGATCAAGAAGGCGTATCGCAAGGTAAGAGCAACGCGCTGCCATTGTGCACTAGAGTCGTAGCTGCAGCAGTATGGACTGACGTGGCCCATGTCATCGTGACCCTTAGTTGGCACTCAAGCTGCATCCGGACAAGAACAGTGCACCGGGGGCGGAGGATGCCTTCAAGGCCGTGGGCAAGGCCTTTGCAGTGCTCAGCGATCCAGATAAGCGCGCGCACTTCGATCGGTACGGTGACCAGGCCGAACAGCAGCAGCAGACGCAGACGCGACGTCAGACGCGGTACCGCGATGACGACATCAGTCCCGAGGAGATTTTCAACATGTTCTTTGGCGGTGGCTTCCGTCCTCCGCGCGGGCGTCCGCAACAGCAGCAGCGCCGCGCTGCGGGCGATGGCCAACAGCAGCAACGTGGCTTTGGCCAACTGGCGCAGTTCTTGCCGCTGTTGATGATCTTTTTGGTCTCCATCCTGTCCATCCCATCGACGCCCGACGTTCCATTCAGGTGAGCTATGACAACACGATTACCAGGCGTCTGCTGCAACAGAGACTCATGATGCGTTGTTTGTGCAGCATGCATCCCAATGCGCAGTTCAACATCCAGCGCAATACGCAAATGTCCAGCGTGGTCAAGGGCATCCCGTACTACGTCGAGTCGGACTTTGACCGCAAGTACACCAACCACTGGCGCGACCTCACGCGCGTGGAGCAAATGGTCGAGCAGTACCACGTCAACCGGCTGTCCGAGTCGTGCGAGAACCAGAAGATGAAGCAGAAGCGCATGATCTACCGCGCGCGGAACAGCAAGAGCGAGGACCGCGAGGCTGCCATGCGCACGGCGCTCGAGATGAAGATGCCGGCCTGCGACCAGTTACGGTCCTTACGACGAACGCGGCAGTATTAGAGTGTGTTTTTAGTCGTTGCTCTTGCAGCTTGTGAGCTCGGGAATCGTTAATGGGCTCGCCATGGCTCCGAGAGAATTTTGGCCCTGCCCCATAGTCCACAAATTGCATTGGCTCCATTGTATCAACGCTTGGTCTGGTTCTCTGTTGGATGGCGACGACTCCAGCGACGATAGAATTCCTAGCGTCTCGATGACGAATGCCGCGTCTCAATCGGCGCGCTATTTCCAGCGCTGCTTCGATGCGGAGACCGGACCAACTGCCAATTCGAGACGATCAGGTCCGAGGCGTGCAGATAAGATCCGGCGCTTTCGATTGACGAGATGTGCGCACCTTTAATTTCTGCCCAGCGGCCGCCGCGAGAGAAGTGAATGGACGACCAAGGCGAGAATGCAGAGACCGAGTACGAGTTTGCTCCCGGCCCGCAGCTTTTGCAGGCCGTGGAAGACGCCCAGCTGGACTTGATCAAGGAGCTGGCCGACCAGGACCCGGCAGCAGTCAACTACGCAGACGAAGACGGCTACACGCCGCTTCTGTTGGCCGCGACCAATGGAGCTGATGAGGTTGTGCGTCTTCTTGTGGAACTTGGCGCGAACGCGGATACGACGTACAGAGACGGATCGACGGTATTGCTGACGGCTGCTGAGAAAGGCTATGTTGAAGTCGTTCGCGCGTTGCTGGACCACGGAGCCAACGTGAATGCTGCTAAGATGGATGGCTGGACGGCGCTCATGTTCGCCGCGGGCAATGGCCACGCCAGCGTTGTGCGAGCGCTGCTCAAGAGCCGAGAACTTGTCCAAGACGCGACCGAGACCGACGGCTGGACAGCGCTCATGCTGGCGTCCCAGAACGGCTATGTTGACGTCGTCCAGGCCCTTTTGGAGCGCGAAGCAAACGTGAATGTCGCAACACCGACTGGATGGACTGCTCTTATGGCGGCTGCGGCCAGCGGCAATGTGGAGGTCGTGCAGATTCTGCTGGACAGCGGTGCGACTGTGGACGCCACCAAGGAAGACGGATGGACGACGCTCATGTTTGCCTCCGAAAAGGGCCACGAATCGGTCGTGCGAGCTCTCATCCAGCATGGTGCGAGCGTGGATATGACCGAAGCCGACGGCTGGACAGCGCTCTTTCTGGCTTGCCAGGATCGCCATCTCGGGGTCGTGAGAGCGCTACTAGAGCTAGGCGCCAACGTGAATGCGGCCGCTAGCGACGGCATGACTCCGCTGATGCTTGGCACCCAGAACGGACACACAGACGTGGTTCAAGTGCTTCTGGAGTGTGGAGCTGATGTAAATGCAGTCAGCCAGAGCGGCTCCACGGCAATGGATATCGCTAACGACAATGGCTATGCAGAAATCGTGCGCTTGCTCTCGGGCCAACCGCCTCTGGAAGCGAGCCCAAGCGACAATGAGCCCGCAGAAGCTACCTCAAACTCGCAGCTTGCTACACGTAAAGTAAGCGCTATCGGCTGCATTCCTGCGAGCCCGAGCAAGCAGCGCAAAACGAGTCGAAAGCCTACGATCACATCCGATCCGAACAGGCCCAAGTATGTATTCATGCACCCAGGATACATCTAGAGGCACCAGCCACGTCCATACGCTGGTGACTCATTACAAACTTAATACTATAACACAAGGATGCATCGATTCGTACGAGCATGGGGGTGTCGCCCTGCACTGCAAGCTACTGAATGGCTTGAAATTTCGCCTGTTTGACAAATGTAGCCATCATACCGGTGCAACATACATTGATCGATATTGACAGGTTTGTCTATGAGGGTGCGAGAAAATGAATTGAGTGAGCATTCGAGACCATGGAGCTCTGGTATGCTGTCTGTGGAAAAGGAGTCGTATCCTCCGTGCAAATCGCGCTTGGTGCGAATGTGAAGGATCTTCGTGAAGCTATTGCCGGCGCACACCATTGGAGCGACGACCCCGCTGAAATGATTTTGTCCATTGCGAAGGAATCAAACGGGGACGGCACCTGGACCTGGTTGAAGGTCGATACAACATTGAAAGCATCTTGCAAGGAAGCATCAACAGCAAGTACGAGGAAATGCTGGCGCCGTTGAGACTCACTCGATATTTTGGCTCTGCCTTCAGGCCCAAAAAGGACAGGATCCATGTCGCGTGATTCAACGGCCGTCACCGCCAAGAGAAACCATCAACGCTCAACCAAGAGAAGAACCGACGGAAATCGACGTCAGAAGTAAAGAAGACAATCAGGAGCAGCAGGAACTGCAGCAGTATTACCAGCAACGCGGGCAGCTCATTCGAGCGAACTGCGAGTCATACTGCGGTGAAGTCCTCGACAAGATTGATGAATTGTATCTTGGAGACAACAAAGAGCCACGGCCGTTCATTTGTGTGGAAGGATCATCCGGCATGGGGAAATCTCAACTGGCATTTACTTTGGAAGGGCACCGACCACTGTTCTATTGGCTTGTTGTCGACATTTGGTCGAGCTCTCAATGTCTGTATCGGAATTTTCGATCAATATCATCCGCGTTTCGCAAGATCGTGGACGCTGCCATCCATTGTTTCTTGTGATTATTGAAAGAGCTCCCAAGAATTCATCGGCAGATAGATCTCGATACCACATGCGCTGGAAGCTGGCGCAAGGCGAGTCGAAAGCCTACGCACCGCATCCGATCTGAACAGCCCAAGTATATGTTTATGCATCCATGTTACATCTAGAGGCACCAGTCATATCCATAGGCTGGTGACTGATCATAAAGTTAAAGTAACTTGTGTATGTATGGATTTCTATGAGCGTGGGGGTATCATCTCCTGCTGCAGACTGCTGAATGGCCTGAAGATCTCCCCGCTTAACAAATGTAGCCATCTTGCACTTGCACGCATGTCACAGGTGGATTGTACCACTTTCACTGGTACATCCACTGGCCGTCCGCCCTCGAACCCCACAGAAGAAACATGGCGCAGGGGCTCGTGACCACCGGACGGCGTAGCCTGTGGCGCCGCACAGCGCAGCGCTTTGACAACGCGGTGCTGAGGGAGCTGCCTGTTGAGAACGACCTGCCGCCGCAGCAGGTGGTACCTGCGGTCGTGGGTGCCTGCTTTGCGCGCGTCAAGCCCACGCCCGTGATCGCGCCTGAGCTCGTGATCGCGTCGCGAGAAGCTCTCGCCCTCGCAGGCATCGACGTCACGCTACAGGACGACAAGAGCTCGACCAGCGATGCAGCTGGAGAGCCTCTGGAGACGCTGGTGCCCTTCCTAGCAGGCAATGAACTGTTCACAGGCTCGGATCCGGCCGCGCACTGCTATTGCGGCCACCAGTTCGGCTACTTCTCGGGGCAGTTGGGCGACGGCGCTGCGATCTATCTGGGCGAAGTCGAGCGGGAAGACAATCATGAGCGGTGGGAAGTGCAACTCAAGGGCGCAGGCCTGACGCCGTTCTCTCGTCAGGCCGACGGGCGCAAAGTGCTGGTAAGAAAGCCGCGCATTCTTGGGGTCAGAGTAGCCTGTGGCAATGCTGACTTGCTTGCCGTTTGTTACAGCGCTCCACCATGCGGGAGTTCCTCGCCAGTGAGCACATGCACGCTTTGGGTGTCCCCACCACGCGTGCTGGCAGCATCGTGGTGTCGCACGAGACTCGCGTGCTGCGGGACATGTTCTACGACGGCAACGCCAAGTACGAGCCCAGTGCTGTGGTCATGCGCCTGGCGAAGAGCTTCATCCGGTTCGGCTCGTTCGAGATCTTCAAGCCCACTGATCCCATGACAGACCGTCAGGGCTCCAGCGCTTGCCTGCCCAAGGCCGAGCAGGAGGCCATGATGCATCGCATGCTGGACTTTACGATCCGACAGTATTACCCTGAGATCTGGGCCACGCACTGCGACGCATCCACACAGGAGAGATACTTGGCGTTCCTGGACGAAGTCGTGCGTCGAACGGCGCGACTGGTGGCCAAGTGGCAGAGCATTGGCTTCTGCCACGGCGTGCTTAATACGGACAACATGAGCATCCTGGGCGACACGCTGGACTACGGTCCGTACGGCTTTATGGAGCATTTCGATCCGCAGAATATCCCCAATACATCGGACGATACGGGTCGGTACCGCTACGAGGCCCAACCTGAGATCTGCAAATGGAACTGCTCGGTTCTACTGGACCAACTGACGCTCGTGATTCCGCCCAAGGACGACGCCGAGAAGCGAGCGATGAAGGCGAACCTTGAAAAGACCTACGACGAGACGTATCACCAAGAGTATTACATGCTGATGCGTGCCAAGCTGGGGCTGAAGAACGAAGAGGCAGTTGGGCCGTCCGCCGGGGATGCAGTCGTGGATGGGTTGTTTGAAGTCCTCAAAACCACTGGAGGCGACTTCACGTGCACATTCCGCTCGCTTTCGGATGTTAATGCCTTCGACTCTGCATCGCATAATCGTGCGGTGGACCAGCTGCTCCAGTTCTCAGAGACCTTGAGCCAAGAGAAAGCAAAGTATTCCACGGTTTCCGATGGCCAGCTCCAAATGATCATGAAGATGCACAAGGAGCAGCCAGCGCAAGCGCGTCGCTACGGCATCAACGAAGCTACGATCCAGCAGCTGGTTGATCATCGCGCTGTTCTTGCTGGCCTCAATGAGATAAGCGAAGCCGATTACCAAGCCAAAATGCGCGAACACTGGAAGTCGTGGCTGGATTCATACGTCTCCAGACTGCAGACCGAAACTACGGATGAATCAGCTGACGAGCGACGCCGCACGGCCATGCGTAGGGTGAATCCTGTGTTTGTTCTGCGAAACCATGTTGCGCAGAAGGCGATTGAGTTTGCAATGGACAAGGACTACGACCAAGTGCAACATGTTTTCGATTTGCTTGTCAACCCCTTCGATGAAGCCGCGCCTGAAGATCTTGTTTACGCGCACCCAGAAGATCCAAACAAGCCAAAGCTGTGTGTGTCGTGCTCCTCTTAAGGTGTCGCTTATCTCTTCCAGAACATGGATCAGAGTTTTGCTTCTTTCATTTTTTGTGCTCGTCGTGTTATGCTGTGAGTGAGTTGCGGAATTGGCCTGACCAATGCTGAGCGACTGTGAGGGCACCATGAGGCGTATCCCACTTTAAAATTGGCAAATGAAACCGGTTGAAGGGCGATCCCTCAGCTCAACCACTTGAAGCAATGGACACACAGCGAAGCGAGTACTCGGAAGATGGCGGCGCCAGCACCTTTCGCAGCGGATATGGCGGAAGCGTGGCCTCACTGTCGTATTCCCAGGCTGGGTCCCACGACAGCCGATCGTCGCGCTCGAGTTTCCTCAACAATTACGAGCAGAAATTCCTCAAGCGCAAGGCCGAGAAGAAGAAGAAGAAGGAGCGCGAGACGAAGAACAACCAGATCGTGATCTCCACGGAAGAGCGCTTCAAGGCGGATCGAGAGGCCGATCGACAGGCGCGCAAGCTTGAAATGGCGGCGTGGATGACTCCCCCCACAGTTCTCAAGCGCATCGAGCTGGCGAACCGCAAGCGCAGCCGAGAGCGAATGAAAGGTGTTCTGGAATGGTATTCATCCATGGGCCAAGAGATGCAGCCCACGTTCACTCCGCCTACCAATGGTGATGGTGCAGAAAGCAGCGCATCAGTCGACCCTATCGTTCAGGAAAAGCTTGAGAATCAGCAGCAAGCTCTCGCAGTGACACTCGAGCGCCAGCTCATGGAGCTGAAAATGAAGCTTGCCTGCGTGGAGCGACTCACAGAGGAGCCTCACAAGTCCCCAGCGAAGCAGCTTGTCGGCCCGGGAAAGATTCGCAGGCGACGCGCAGGCCCTGGCCACCAGCTTTCCCCTTTGCACGAAGAGCGTCAAGCCACCATCTCAAATCATGCGGCATCGTTGTCTCAACTTCCAGCCACAATTCCGTCAAGAATGAGCGGGTCAGCGTCCACTGGAGCGCTGCAGCAGCAAAAACATTCGAACAGCTCACTTGACACCGAAGACGCCGCAGATAAAGCGGAGCTTGAACGCTTCTTGAAGTTGCACCGCCGACTGGTAGGTGACGAATTCATGGTCCCTGTATGCATATTCTAGAGCTTATTATTCATACATGTGACCAGAAAAAGCAAGAGCCATCGGCACTGAAAATCCAATCCACATGGCGAATGTTCCGGCATCGGTGCGTCTACTTGCGCTGGAAACGAACACGAACGCGTCACCGTCGTGAGATTTTCCAGGCCTGGCATTTCTCGCATCGGGTGCACAAGAAATCCCAGAGCACGATCATTCGCAAGTACTTCCTGGCCTGGAAGGGCGAAGTCGAGATCGCTTTTCGTCTTCGAGAGATTGAGTTGAAACTCTTTCGACAGGTCGAGATGCAGAGCGGACTGCCAAAGCTCGTGATGAACCTCGTGTTCACGTCAACAGACCACGATATCCCAGTAAAGGAACCGGCGAGCAACACTACTGCTGCAGCCACGACTACGAAGCAGGCGCCTGCTGCACCAGCGCGGTCCTCGTTTGCCTTCTTCATGCAGACGTACGCCGGTGCTGATCAGCTTTCATCAATGATTGGAGCCAAAGACAATCGCATCCAGCAG
>JAADVF010000836.1:0-12747 GCA_023334555.1 Elongisporangium undulatum | reverse complement strand
CTCCCCTGTTGGCTGCATGGGCCTCTCTATCCCGTAGATTGCAGCAGAGAACAATAGAAACTCAAAGGCTAGGGGCCATCAACAAGACCGACCAACCACATTGGCATACCTGCCTCTGCCGCACAACTCGGAGTGCATCGTGAGCTGTGATGCTGCACCGCGTCTCTGCAGATTTCTACCGAGGCGACGCGTTCTACTCCGCGAACGATATTTCGGTGCTCAAGCCCACGGATCCGTGTTCAGCCGCGTGAAGCCACGCCCTGCGTGTCCCCAAGATCGCATCACACAGGCGTGGCCACCGCTGTCGGCCTAAGGAAGATGCTGTTCGATCAAGACCATGGTTGCATTGAGCTGACTGAGGCGTGGGTGATACTAGCGTCCGGTCGTGTGTTTGGGTTCGGCAGCAATCTCAATGGCGAGCTTGGGCTTGGCCATTGCAACGCGTGTCGAGAGGCCGCAGAGATCGAGAGCTTCCGAGGCGTGTGCGTCAAGCAGGTCTTCTCGGTGCGTTATGGAACATCGAAGGCATCAATCAGGACGCTCGCTCTCTCACTGAGTTTCTCTGTTGTCGCAGGGATTCGACGCCAACTTTGCCTTTGCCCTCGCAGACGATGGACGAGTGTTTGCGTGGGGCGGCGGCGGCATTGCCCTGGCAGACCAGCTGACCGATGCGCCAGAAGAGTCGCATTTGATACCAGACAAGAACCGGCAGCGGACCGCACGTGAAGCGAACGCTCCAGCATCCACAATGCGCTGCTTTCTACTGCCACGGGAATTGCCACAGCTGAAGGCCAAGCGCATCGTGCAGCTCGCATGCGGACGCACCAAAGGCCACATCGCGTGCTTGAATCCCGATGGTCGTTGCTTCACGTGGGGAAAGGGCGAGAATGGAGAGCTGGGGCTCGAGCTGCAACGCAGCAAGGTTCCTGGACCGTTGATATCGACAACAGTCGGTCTCCCATCCGCCTGCGATGGGCCTCGACTGGTCGAGAGTCTATCAAGTTCCCGCATCACCCAAGTTAGTGTCGGCAACTCGCACACGATTGCTCTGACCGACAAGGGCCAAGTGTACGCATGGGGAAGCTGCTGGAACGGACAGCTCGGCGTGGGCGAGTCCAAGCGAGCTGGTGTGTCGGACAAGCGCATGCAGTCGTGTTTCCCAGCGCCGACCAGTGTGGAAGCGCTCTGGCCAGCGACCAAGATCTCTCGTGTCGCGTGTGGCGCTGTGCACACGGCCGTGATCTGCACTGATGGCCATCTATTCACCTTTGGCTGTGGCGATGGCGGCCGCCTGGGGCTTGGCCATAACAGCGACGCGCTGCATCCAGAGCGAGTGAAAGCGCTCGAGCGGGAGTTCGTGCTCGATGTCTGTTGCGGAAGCTGGCACTCGCTTTGCATCGCCAGGCCGCGAGACCAGCCCCAGAGCGAGTCCAAGACGGACGGCTTTCTGTACTCCTTCGGAAGCGGCTTGCAGGGCCAGGTACGCTGTCGTATTGTCTCGGTGTCTGCGTGAAAGAGCTCATCACTCGTCTGCGCTTTTGCAACAAGTAGCTTGGCCTTGGCAAGCAGAAGCTCGCAGCTCTACCAAGTACGTTGTGTCTCCGCTCTCTGCCCAACGCTGATTGTATCTCACACGATGCGCTGTTGCTGTGGATGCTCTCGTAGCTCGGATCCCTGGCTTGTATAACCGCAGGACCCGGTGCCAGGCCATTGCGACGTCCTCGCACCATAGTTGTGCCCTGAGCTCAGCCGGCAGCCTGTTCACATGGGGGCAGAACTCCAGCGGATGTCTCGGTCGACCGACCGTCGACGGCGCGATCGATTCTGCCGAGCCTGATCTCATCCAGCGCCCGTCCTCTAGCGGACGCGAGTACGCAGTCGGGCCTATCATCTCCATTGCTGCCGGCCACGCGTTCACTGTCTTCGCTACTGGGCCCTGGCAGCAGCAGCAAGAGCAGACCAAGGACCATTTCCAGCACCAGGAGCAGCTCAATCGCCACACAAAGTTCACGTACCTCACGCCGATCGCCAAGGAGCCCAAGCAGCTCTAGCACCATGTAAAGCCGCTGCGAACGAGTGGACGGGGGAGCAGCGCAATAAGATCGGATCGCGTCCCTTCGCGCCGCTTGAATCTCAAGCGAAACGGGTTCCTGGGAGATCTCAAGTCGTGAGCCCCGCACTCTGGAATTCACCAGACGCAGAGCATCATGAAGAGCAGCAGCAGTCGACTGGTGTCCGACGGCAATCCGGCCTTGCGCTACGGCACAGCCACGCCGTCGATCGAGCAGGAGCTCTGGGCGCCTCTGTCGGCAGTGGCCAGAGCACAGGGCCGAGACGCGCACCGCACGCGCATGAATCTGGCTGCAGCCACAGGCTTCTTGATCGTCGTGCTCGCTGCGCTTATGATCACGGTCCCGATCGAGTACGAGATCGAGCAGCAGTCTGGGCTCTCATCGGCGACGTCGCTCTCCACCGCCGAGATCGTACCGCCGGGGCAGCCGCGGGAGATCCACATCGCGCTGTACGACGTGTCCAGCAGCTTCAACGTGAGCTCTGAAGTCAATCCGGCCGTGGGCGTGACGATCTCGTGGGCCACGGCCAACAGCACGCGCACGTCGACCGTTCGCTTCGGAACTGATGCCACCAAGCTCACGTCCGTGACGCAGGCGCAACTGCCTTGCGTGCAGTACGATTTCTGCAGCTACACTTCACCGTGCATTCACCACGTGACGCTGGAAGGTTTGACGCTGCTGCCCAGAACCACATACTATTGTAAGTCCCTCTCTGTCATTGTGGACCAATGGAACCACGCATGTAAGGTTGACGCATTGGATAATCAGATCAGTGTGGAGATGAAGTGTCCGGATGGAGCGCTGTGCGAGCGTTCCACAGCGTCGCTGCCGTCGGAGGCCTAGAGCCATCGACGTTCGCGATGATCGGCGACCTCGGGTGCGTGTTCCAGCTGATAATATCGATCGAGAGCTGATGCTGGACTAATTGCTGATCGCGTTGGTTCGCACTAGACAAACCATCTACTCGGAGCAGACGCTGCGCCACTTGGAGAACCAACGCGGACTGAGTGCTGTGGTGCATGCAGGTATATAATCGCATGCAGCGTTGAAGTTTGTCTCTACTTCGAGAGCTGACGGATTGCGTTTGCTTTGCTTTCCTCAGGCGATCTCGCGTATGCTGACAACGACCAATCCCGATGGGACCGATGGGAACAACTGGTCGAGCCTCTCGCGTCCACTGTGCCTTGGTACGACTGATTCTTTGAGGCAGTCCTAAGGCGCATCTAATGCGTCGTTTTCTGTAGGATGATCGTGGCCGGGAACCACGAGAAGGAGAAGCCTTGCCAGCCCAATGTGGACCGCTTTGTGGCCTACCAAGAGCGCTTCCGCATGCCCTTTGAGCCCAGCAACGTGCTTCAGCAGAAGAACCTTTACTACTCCTTCCGCACGGGCATGATCCACTTCATCATGCTCACGCCGTACGTGCCGACGGACGCCAGCTCCAACCAGTACAAGTGGCTCGAACAGGAGCTCTCGCGCGTCGACCGCAGTCTCACGCCTTGGGTGTGTGCGGTGATGCACGGGCCCTGGTACAACAGCAACAAGCTGCACCAGGGGCCGGCCGGAGAGCCGCAGATCGGCATGAAGAAGGACATGGAGGAGCTGTTCAACCGCAATCAGGTCGATCTCGTGCTCGCTGGTACGTTCCACAGCTAGGACTCCGTCCGTTGGTCCCTTGGTAGCTTACGTCCTCTGCGTCTACGACAGGCCATGTGCACGCCTACGAGCGCACGCATCCAGTCTATAAGGGGGAAGTGCGCAAGGACGGCGCCGTATACATCGTCGCAGGCGCTGGCGGCAACCGCGAAGGGCTGGCCGCCAAGTTCCTGGACCCCAAGCCGGCCTGGTCGGCCGTGCGCGAGGCCTACTACGGCTTCGTGCTGCTGCATGTGCAGAACCACACGCACGCGCTGATTGAGTCGTACCAGAACCACGACACGGGCGACGCCTCGCGCATCGATGCAGAGTGGCTCACGACCACACAGCACCGCATCGCCAACAACTGAGACTGAAGTTGAAATGCTGTTGTACATACATTCTGTTTCGCCCCCCATCCCCATCTGATTCCATTGCCTGTATTCAAGTGAATCACTGTACGATGTTCCTTCCACCCTGATTCGAGCTGGCTTCCGCCCCTGATCTGGCAACCGCGCTAAAGAACACCAACCCAAAGGAGAAGTCCTCACTCCATGCGCCATGGAGAGTGAGGCCCAGACGCTCCTCGTGTGCGTCGGCAGCGCGTCCGACGGCACGAGCCACACGGTCCAGCTGGCCCACGAAGCGTAAGTCTCGCTCTCTGTCTTTCGCTCTGCGCTGGAACGCGCTCTAGCGCTGGCAGTAGCGGTTGCCGTCCGCCGCCTCCTGAGCTCACCAGCGCTCGCTCTCGTGTGTGTTGTAACAGCATCGCTGTGGGCGAATTGCGTGATGAACTGTTCAAGTGGAGTGGTGTGCCCGTGCAGGATCAGATCCTGCTCTGCGGCCCGCCGTTCGCGCGGCTGGACCCTCGTCGAGCCGTCGGCAGCTACGGTCTCCCATCGGTTCGTTCGTTCGTTCTGGATCGCTTCTGGTGGCTTCCGTAGGACTAAACGACTGGTCGTTTTGCGCAGGACGACAAGCAGGTCTTTTTGTACGACCGGCGGCTTTTGTCGCAGGAGAACCCGGCGCTTCCGTCGCAGTCGCGGCTACAGCCAGTCGAAGTGGAATGTACGAGCGGCATCAAGCCCTGTCTTGAGGCTGCCTCACTGACAGCACTGTGGCTTCGTAGTGCCCACGGCCCCGGTCTCGTCTTCGGAAGGCTCGAAGCTCTTGAGCGAATCGTCCAGCCCGCTGCTGCGCGCGCTGGCCGACTATGAGTCGCACTTCCAGCTTCAAGTAGATCAAAGCAAGGCGCTGGAGCAGGGCTCGCTCGCCAATATCGAGGCCTGCGAGCGATGCGTGACCGAGCTCCAAGTCCAGGCCCAAGCCATTCGCGCCGCGATCGCCAACCTCGACATATTTAAGACGTACGTAACGGCCCCAACAGAGAGAGAGCGCGTTGTATGGCTAGTATCCTGTGCTGATGGGCTGATGGGTTGTATACAGATCCATGACCAAGCACTTCACTCCGTTCTGGGAAGATTTCGAGCAGTCCAGCGCCAACCATCAGCATCTCTTGGCCAATTTCGAGTCGTACTTGGCCAAACTATCCACGATCGCACTGCATCCGGCCCTGGCGACAGACGCGCGCAAGACACTCTACGACTGCATCCCAGTTGAGCGCGAACGCGAGTGGTCCGTGCAATGCCAGCAATCGCTGGCCCATGTGTCAGCGCAAGTGCTGCGTCTACGGTCTGTTCATGACGAAGTGGCCAGCGAAGTGGACTCCATGGTCAACTCCCAACAGCAGATAGCGCTCGAGTACGAACAGTCGCTGCAGGAGCTGGCATCCATGAAGGCGCAGGCAGCGACACAGGAACAGATTACGGCGAAGCTCACGGAAAATCTCGGGTTTGCACAATCCAAAATCGCAGAAACCTCGATGGATGCCAACCCGAGTTCCATGATGTTCGCGTCTTCCAGTGCGCTGGAAGTGTGTCGCGGCATTGATGAGCTCTATCGAGAGCAGCACGATATGGTATGCCGATGAAATGAATGGATGGTTAATGGGCTTTTACTGACATCAACGCGTCTTTTTGTAGCTTCCTACGGCTCAAAACTGCGCTGCAGCGATGATCAAGAGCATGCGGAAGATCGCTGGCGCCAAATCGTCCTTTTTCTCAATGGTGCACTCGAATCTGCGCAACATTTCGGTTTCGCAAACAAAGATTCGGGACTTTGAGAACTCGGTCGCGATGCTCAAGGAAGCGCTTGCAGCTCAAAAGAAGCATTTCAAAGAGCTGGAGCATCTCGAGAAGCTGCCAGGTATGTTTTCCCTCTGCCGCCTTGATGTATAATGCGCAATCTGATAGATTGCGGCCATTGTAGAATCGTATGCGGCCTGTTTGAAAGAAGTTGCTCGACGAATCACTTACGGTCAGCAATTCTCGGATAAAATCCAGTCAATGGCCGAGCAACTTGCACAAATGCGTGAAGATGAAGTACGTGCTTGGCTATCAGCTTATGTTGATGCTGCTCTCTATTTACACGCGAGTCGATTGCTGTTACAGGTACAGCATCGTGAGGTATTTCTGCGCAGCTTTGGCCAGCACTTGCCACGAGACTTTGTCCCGGGACTCGCCGAAAAGCCGTCGCACTGTGAGTTTCGGATGCGCCCATTTGATCAGGTGCGTGAATATCTGTCTGTTCAGGCTGTTTTACTGTTGGTTCCATGTCACTAACTGCTTGTCTTGTTGTCGCGCTCGTAGAATCTTCCTCAGATTGAGGATGAAGAACAAATCGATACTCAAGGTGAGGAAAGCAATGGACTGCCGAAGGATCTTGGCGCGGAAGAGTCCAAGTTTGGAGACGAAAGCGATGATCATGGGTCGAATGCCAGTGCGAGTGATTTGAATACGTTGCAAAAGCGGTGCGAAGAGCTGGAAGCTCGAATCGCAGAGCTGACGGTGGAACTGGACGAAACGAAGAAGAAGAATTCGTTCTACGGATCCGAAAGTGGCTCCATATCGCGGTCCGATGTTTCGAAACGCGAAGGTGACAGCTCGTGCGAGTTCCCATTGGTGCTTGCGCTGGCTGCCACGACTGGTGCGATGACAAGCTCGTCCGAGGCCGATCGATCGAATCTGATGGAACAAGAGCAGCTACTCTCCGTGAAGCGTATGAAAGGTAAACCCTTCTGGCTCTGACCCTATTTTAGTTGCTGATCACTGATACATTTGCATAATGTAGAGCTCGAAAACTACGACCGAGAGAAGAACTCGATCATTGCCAAGCTGGAGGTATGGCGTTGTGTTCTTATGACCGTGCAGCTGCAGCGTTCGTTGATTATGTGGGGCTATTGTTTTTGGTAGAGCGAAAATCAGCAGTTCTTGATCAATGCTGCAGCGTTCGAAGAAGAGATTGAGGAGCGCACGACCCGCGAAAAATACCTGCAGGAAAACCAAAACCGACTCGTGCACTCCATTCAGTCGCTGCAGTTCAGCATTGGTGTCCAGCGGTCAGCGCTCTTACGTGTACTCAACTTGTTAGAGCTCACCATCGAGCGGAACGGCCAAGAGGTTGATGTGGAGGAATATGTGAACTCCAGCATGGACGTTATCGAGAGACGCATTCGCGAGCTTCTTTCCAGTGCTGATGCCTCCAGTGTAAGTCATTCGTGCTGCTCGCTATGTGTTAGCTCTCGAGTCTAGTTTACTGATGTAATATTTTTGCCTATGAAATAGTCCTTGCGATCTGAGCTCGATCGACGTCAGGACGAGTTGAGTCTCATGGAGTCTGAGCATGAGGCCGAGGATTCGTTCAAGATCTCCTTCCGCAGCTTCAATTACAACGATCTGGCGCTCTTCCTGCCCACGTCTGCGCCTGGAAGCGAATCGCAGCGCGTGTATCTAGCCTTCCATCTGGGGTGTCCACACCGGTTCCTTGCGGAGGAATCCATCTCGTCGTTCAGCATGGCTGGCAAACGGTGCGTACCCAACCAAGTCCTGGTTATTTAGACTGACTCGTGATGACTGATACACTTGCGTGACCTGCAGCTATCCGGATTACGTCGTGGGCCGCATTGTGCTGATCGATGAGCAGATCGCCACGGAGGTCAACAACCCATACGCGCTGCACCTGGGCACGACCTTCTACATCCTCACAGTCGCCAGTCTGCACGAGAGCTGATCCGAGAGCAGAGAGTACGAGCGTTCTCCCGTTGACTTAACAGAATCAATGGCTTTGCATCATGTTGCCCTGCTCTGTTAACTGAGAGTGGGACGTGTACCGAAATGGTCAGCAAGTTTATGGCCAATCAGAAGCCAGAAATAGAATTCTGGGTTCAGCCGATTGTGGTCAGCAAACCCTTGGTATGTGATTTGACAGGCCCAGGTACCTTACGAACATGATCACCTGTTCCGTGGATGTAAACAGAGTGGGTAATTGGGTGAAACCCAATCATCGTCGGTCGTACGGTACGCAACCCGCTTTCGAACGCTGACGAACCAGAAAAGAAGCAGCCAGGGGCCAGAACAGTCCATGCGCATTCTGGTACTAGCTCGCAGCCTTCGTCGCTTGCAAGTACCACCATGTTCCAGTGGGTCTTCTGCTTATTAGATATGCAAGACAATAATCGGTTGTGTGCGTCACTCACTCTCTCTCTGTATTTTGAGGCGCGAACCCAGATGTTCAAGTCGATTCCCTGTCCAAGTTGATACGGTGGCACTGGATCTCGCTCTCCAGACGAGAGGCTATTATTAGAGTACCCGACCATGTTGATGCTACTGCTGCCCAGGACACTCAGACCACCTGCGCAGGTGAGTGCGAGAGACGCCGCCGCCGTGTCGCGCTCGCTCTCCTCAGTTCGCATGGCGCCGCTCTCCGTGCCGGACGGACTCACGGGCGAGTACTACCACCTCTCCAGCCACGATCTCCATGTGATCCACCTCGTGATCGTGGTCTGTTGCGCGCTGTCCATGCTCGGGTGCGCCTTCATCGTGTGGCACCACTGGCGCTCGCGCCATCAGCGACTGGTGAGCACGGTCTCCCAGCGCATGGTGCTCGTGCTCTCCGTCTCGGACTTTGTCAACGCGCTGGCCAAGATCTCGGGCTTGCCAAGCGACTACGCGGAACATGCCTTCGAGTGCCGACTCCAGGGCTTCACCATCTCGCTCAGCGGACTCATGAGTGAGCGAATTCCCAGGCTTCTTCAACCTCATGGCCGTCGGTTCTCACACACACGCTCTCTCTCTCTGCTGTTGTAGCTGTGTTCTGGAGCATGTGCCTCGCCAACAGTATCTACCGCCAGGTCGTGTATCGAGACAGCGAGGCCGCGCTCCGCGTGCGGTTCAAGCTCTACATTCTCGTGTCGGTCCTGTGCTCCGGCACCATCGCCTCGGCTCTTCTCGCAGGTAATACGCAGCTGCTGAGCTTCTTATCGTGAATCATCCATAGTAGCCAGACTGACCTTGTTATCGATCTGCCCCATGCCAGCCAACAAGTACGGTAATTCGGTCTTCTATTGCTGGATCGTGGAGAAGAACTGGTACCTCTTCGGGCTTTACGTCTGGATCATTCTCGCCATCGCGTACATCACAGTCACGCTCCTGATCACGCACGTGCACATCGCCAAACGCGCCAACGTGTACGTCTATCTCTCAGTCTGCGTTCGTTCTCTCTCTCTCAGGCCGATCAGCTGATGAGCTTGCTTTTAAATCCATCCAGACAGGGCAGCTTGGAAGCGCTCGAGTCCTCGGCCGCGATTGTGTGGAAGCTCCGCATCTACATCATCGTGTTTGTAATCCTATGGCTCCCCAGCATCATCTTTCGATGTACGAGGCTAGCTCGAGTGTCCTCTTGGAACAGGTCGCAGTTCGCTCTAACACTCTTGGTCTGTCTGTAGGCTTTAGCAGCTTGATTGGGAACGCGTCCTTCCCGCTCGCGATCGTCATGCAGATCACGCGCTGCTCCCAGGGGCTCGCCAACGGAGTCATCTATGGCGGCCTTCTACGCAAAGTGGTCGCGTTTTGGTCCGCAGAGCGTCGCGCGGCCACGTATGTGCAGGCAGTGTCTCCATCGGTCTTCCCAGCCACGACCTCGCCACGCAAGCTGTCCCAGGACACGCACACGCCGGCCAATATCTTTGTCTCGACGTTCAACATGGGCGAAGGCCGACTGGAGCCCTCGGATCTGATGAGCTGGATCCCCACAGGCCACGACATCTACGTCATCGGGCTGCAAGAGTGTCTGCACTTGAGCGAAGTCCGGAAGCAGTTGCGCCAGCATATCGAGCAGCGGATCTCCCCTAATGACCTGCCTGGGATTGCCTACCACCAGTTCCATCGTGAGATTGGCAGCAAGAACACCTCTTTGGGCTACCACGTACGCTGCTGGGATGTCCACCCTTCTCCCAGTTTGTACACAGCACTCACACTCTTTGCGTTTGACTGTGTAGGGCCATATCGCTATCACGGTCTTTATCAGGTCGGCTGATGTGGCCAGCGGCGCGTTTTACATGCCTCAGGCCGCGCAACAAGAAGTCAACTGCGGCACATCTCTCGTTGTGAGCCGCGCGTCGAACAAAGGAGCTGTTGGCTTTGCGTTCCGATACTACGACAGCTCGTTTGCCTTTGTCACCTGCCATTTATCATCAGATTCAAAGGTATGGCGGCCGTTAATGCTCTGGATCGCGATGCCTGGAGCGTTTAAGCTGATTTTTCGTTCTGCTTTCAGGGCCGTTCCAAGGTGCTGCGCCGCAATCGGGATGCGGTAGACATGCTGCAGACGCTCCATCTCAATGCGGACGACTTTGGCTTTGAGTTCCCATACCTGCACCACCACAGCTTCGTCTTGGGCGATCTCAACTACCGACTGACGCAACGCAATGCGGATGCACACGAGATTCTGGATCTGGTGGCCAACGTGCACCGCATTGAGGTGGAGGAGGCCGCAGCTGTGCGCATCCGGTCCAGTCTCAAGCGGTGGAGCTGGAACTCCAGTCTGCTGCGTAGCTACGGCCCCAGTAGGTCGTTCGACGTTGAAATGGGTGGCCAGGACCGCGTGCGTCAAGAGCGTGAGGTCAAGAGCGAAGGAGGAGGAGACGGCGGTGTCGATGCCAGCCGCACCATGAACGAAGACTTTCTAGGCGAGGACGACCAACCGAGTTGGAACGATGTGCTGATCCATGACGAACTCAAGTCCTGGATGGAGTCGTCGCAGGTAATACGCTTCAAGAGGCCCTGATCGACGTCCTCCTTCACGGCGCCCTGACTGATAGTGTACGTACAGGTTTTCTACGGCTTCCACGAAGAAAAGATCGAGTTCCCGCCGTCCTATCGCCGCGTGCGAGGTGTCGGCCTGGGCCACGACTCCAACTGGTCCACAGGCGAAGAGCTGAGCGTGTTCTACACGACCTCTGTGCCTGGCGGGGGCGCTCGCGTGCCCTCGTACACGGATCGGATCCTGTACTTTTCCCACGAAGACATGCTTTCACGACTGCGCTGCGTCCGATATTCGTCCTGCGAAGCCGTCAAGTGCTCGGACCACAAACCCGTGACCGCTGTGTTCCAGGCGCTCGTGGACAAGGACCACAAGCCCATCGACGCCATGTCCTCTGGCCGCACGATCTACCGCATGCAGGACATGACCGGCGTGCTGGAATGCTCGTTGCGGATCACGTTCACCAGCATTCTATGGACCGACCCGCCCATCCGTACGGAGCGCAGACACTCGACGCACCAACGAGAGACCAGTCAGGAACCCATCCTGGATGCAGCGTCCGTGAGTATCGTGTTTCCGCTGCCGTCCGAGGACATCTTCTCGGAGCACCGCAAGCTGCACGAGCTGGCCGACACCATGTACATGGGCATGTTTGGTGGCGACCATGGCGGCAGCGCCAGTGACCAGATCCTGTCGCGAGGCAACGTGGCCATGCGGTCCTGGCCGCAGTTCTGCCAGGAAGGGATCACGCACACGACCTTCGTGCGGCCGACCATGAACATGCACGCGGCCATCAAGGTGCATCTGGACGCGGCGCATTGCTTTGGCCAGGGCGTGATCAGTCTGCCGCAGGCCTGCTTCGAGGGCTACCAAGAGAGCTTCAAGATCTGGCTGGCGGTCGGCGGCCGGCGCACGGGCAGTCTCAGCGGCAACGTGACCGTGGACGTCGCTCGGCGGTCGTCGCTCTTGTGATTCCGCACACGTAGCAACAGCCCTATTTAACCAGTACTAGTGTCCACAGATCTACCCACTCTGCCGCATTACGAGTGCGAGGGTTTACGATGTAATATGCGTTTGAATTCTATGTGTATTTGATTGCTGTCAGCCTGCTGCTTGGGTCTACAGATCGGTCTCCAGGAAGAGGCGATTCCACGGCTGCAGGTAGGCCAGCAGCGCAAACGTGAGCAGCAGCACGAATGAGAGGCTGCAACAAACGCCATGGAGTCAGTATCAGCAGCCGCATTGTAATGACAGAGGAGAGAGAGATAGCGCTTGGGGCTGCGTACCCGGCCTTGGTCTTGTTGTAGCCGGCCACGTCGCGGTGGAACTTGTCCAGCGCGGCCTCAATGTCCTTGATCTTCTTCTCGTACAGCGCGCGCTGCTCCGCGGTCAGTCGTCCCTTGGTGATCTTCTTCTCCTGCAGCTTGTTGTCCTGGAAGATCATGGCGTTGTACTTGGCCAGCTCAGCACGGGCCATGGCAACCGCACGCGCGCTCTGGCTTCCCTGTGATCATCGACCTCGCGCCATCAGTCTCCAGCTCACAGCTCAATCAATACGCACAGCCAGACGCTGGGAATCGCCAGGCACAGAGCCACACGCACATGCTTGGTGGTGTATCGTCGGAATTCCTTGTCGAACTGGGCCACGGCCGTCTTGGAGCTCATCTGGGGGGCGCTCATGCTGGGAGTCCGGAGCTCTTGGCCAAACTGAAAATGTGTCACAAAAGGAGGAGGCGGAGGGAGAGGGGGTACGCATGTTACACGGACGTAACCAGGCGCATCATAGACCTCGGTACTGTACGCACCTCGATTACTGGGCCCTCGCCATTTCCGAGCTGTCAGAGGAGCCAGCAGCTACGATGATCGCGTCCTGGCGCCTCGG
>JAADVF010000835.1:0-12790 GCA_023334555.1 Elongisporangium undulatum | reverse complement strand
CGATTACTATTGCGCTGTCTCCAAAGGCTATCCGTTTGACGAGCTGGCATTCAAGCCCTGCGTGCGTCAGGGCGTGAACGCCGACCACCACTTGGTCATTTCCACTGTGCCGGAGTTCCCAGAGCTGGAGTTCGCCAAGGAAATACTCATTTCCAACCGCCAGGGCATGTTCGTTGGCTCGGAGTATGTTCAGGCCAACATCCTATACGATTACTCGCATGTGAGCGCCACGCCCAGGGAGCTAGTCTCGGTCTGGTCGCTCTCTGGAGGCGCTGTCTACCGCGATACGTGGGCCTGGGTGCACTTCATCCATTTATACTTTGCAGTCGACACGCTGTTCAATATGCTGGTGCTGTTCCTGGTGATCTACCAGAACTTCAAGGCTGGAAGTATCTGGATCGGTGACGCGTTCACGTCCATTTCCAACTCGCTGGCCTACCGAGGACCGATCATTCTCCTGATCTGGGTGGTCAATCGGTTTTGGACACTGTTCGACTTTAGCATCAACTACGCTTACAACACAAATCATACGGAACGAACGCTCGATCTCCGCCCGATCCACGCCGATCTGCTCACGATCTATCTGAGTCTGGCGTCCATTCTGGGGAACCTGCTACGAGAACGCATTGATCCAGTACTCGTGGTCAGCACATTTGAGGTTGGGTTCCAGGGAAGATTCAAGATCATGACGCACTTCCATAGCTTGACGCGGTTCATCAGGGATTATGCTGAAGAAGACGTGTCTCTGGGTATGCATCAGGCCCATAGTTCAGTCTCCAGTGCATCGCCTATGGGCGCTTGGACCGTCCACCAGGCTCAACACAAGGACATCAAGCTCATCTGCGCGACGCTCTTGCCTGTCTTCCAACCCATGTGCTTGATCGTGCTCTATGCTGCGCTACGCAAGATCTACCGGTATTTCCGCCCTGGCAAGGTGCGAGTGCTGAAGGTGACCAACAACTCTGATCGGAACGATGCCATCAACACGCTCAAGGGCAGCTACACCATGTTTGAGATTGCGACCGGGGCCGCTCTGCAAGTCCGATATGGTGTCGTGTCGGACTACGAGAACTGCCTGTTCATCAAGGGCATGAAGTACGCCTCGGCCGACGGCATCTACTCCAGCGGCTACGTGATCGCGAACGGCCGATTCCTGATCGCGACGGAAGACCTGATGGCCATCATCGTCATGAAGCTCACGCGCCTTCGGCTCCGGAAAGTGTACGTGCACGAAGTACACGAGAACGCGGTCCATCAAACCGCGAGACTGCTATACCCGTCCATGATATCGTGGGCGGATCTCTACCATATCTACATCAGCGTGCTGACTTAAATGTCCGGGAATTCCAAACGCTTTGGTGTGGGTCCTAGGCAGCCCTGGAGCAAGACTCTTGTATGCATTCATGTAGATCTCTGCCACATGAACATCAACGTACCAACACTGGTACGAGTACGGTGTGGCTGTCTATCGGACCTGGACTCGCTGATGATGAAATAGAATCTAATCAAGCTTCTATAAATGCTTCCAGACTAATACCTTCTAAGGCGGGTAATACTGGCGTACCTTTGAACGCATGATCTTGGGATATGTGTTGGTCACGCCGTAGACCTATCGATCTCTGAGTCCATTGTGCTATCAGACCAAGTAGCTTCATCCAATGCATACGTGATCAATCTGATTCGTATCAGAAAGATCACGGTCAGTGGGTCATTGGCCGTCTGGCCATAATCATTTCTCCAGTCCGGCATACGAAATCAGAGCCATTCTGCAATTTGCCAGTGACAAAACACGCTAGTTCACGCATCCATCAGCATGGCCGCCAACCCGTCCGCCATGAAGTACCGCTACCTGGGCAACACCGGTCTGCTGGTGTCCTCCTTCTCGCTCGGCTGCATGTCCTTCGACGGCGTCAAGTGCGACGCCGAGACTGCGTATGCCATCATGGTCAAGGCCTTCCAGACCGGCGTCAACTTCTTCGACAATGCCGAGTTGTACAACGGCGGCAAATCGGAGATCATCATGGGCCAGTGCATCCAGCGCGGAATTGATGAAGGAGTCTGGACCCGTGAGGACCTGGTGGTCAGCACCAAGATCTTCTTCGGCCCCAAGCCTGCCGCGCCCAACAGCCAGGGCCTGAGCCGCAAGCATATCATCGAGGGCATGAAGGCCTCATTCAAGCGCATGAACCTGGACTACGTGGACCTGGTCTTTTGCCACCGTCAGGACGTGAACACGCCCATTGAGGAGACTGTCCGTGCCATGAACTACGTGATCCAACAGGGATGGGCCTTCTACTGGGGCACCAGTGAGTGGAGCTCGCACCAGATCAAGGAGGCGTGCGAGATCGCTGACCGCCTGGGCTTGATCCGACCGGTGCGTCTCAAGATGCAGGTGTATTTGTGGTAATATGCGTGTGAGAGCTGACGTGAGATGTGTACTTCTATGCAGGTGATGGAGCAGCCGGAGTACCACATTCTCCAGCGCAACCGCGTGGAGTTCGACTACCTGGACCTGTACAAGGTACGTTTGTGTGCTGCACTGTATGCCGTATTGGGAGGACTGACACGGTCTCTGGTGGGCTGAGCAGAAGTACAAGCTGGGTCTGACGACGTACTCGCCGCTGTTCGCTGGCCTGCTCGCTGGCAAGTACAACTACGGCGTCATCCCCAAGGGCTCGCGTCTGGAGAAGAACGCGTTCATCCGCAACCGCGTGGGCGATCTAGACGAACGCACCAAGACCGTGCTGGAGCTCGAGGCCATCGCGCAGGAGCTCGGCGCTTCCATCGCCTCGTTTGCCATCGCCTGGTGCGCCGTGAACAAGAACGTGTCGACCGTCATGATCGGTGCGTCCAGCGTGCACCAGGTGGAGGAGAACCTCAAGGCCATGGACGTCGTGGACAAGATCACGCCCGAGATCCTGGCGCGCGTGGAGGCCATCGTGCAGTTCAAACCCACGATGGACAGCTACGACAAGATCGACTTTGTCAAGCTGCTGCGCCCCGATTGGACTGCCTGATCTTGCATCGTGCAGAGGGTTTTGATGGACAAATAATGCTGTTTTTGACCAGTGCGTTCCTGTTGCTTGAGTGTGGTCCGATCTATTCTTGCAGGCCTGATAAACGCCACAGTCGGTCGCCAAGCGTTCTATTCTCGGATCTTTGTCTGCGCAACCTCTTGTGGCGAAAGTGCGATCAAGCCCCGAGCTGGAAATAGCCTCATCATGTCATCTCCTTCCACTGAGAGACAAGCGCAATAATTGAAACCCATGGTGCCAGTGTCATTCGGTCGTTGGCTGCGCGCCTCCTCCTAGATGTCTCGATACACAGTCTCACCATACGAAGTTGACCGGAGGCCGAGTGCTGGCGCCAGCTTTCTGGACCGCTGGCGAGCGTGTCTCCACTCCTCTGATCACCATGGGGCGAAGCGCAAGTCCAAGATCCCGATCAGACAGCTGCTCCACATTGTGCACCGGCTCGCCATTTTCGCTGCTGCAGTCTGTTACGTGGTGCGATCTCTTGATGCGACGGTGGCGACCGTCCAGATTATGAAGCACACTCTGGGCGTGCTTCCAGTGGCCTTTACACCGTTCTCATTCGATCTCATCACCAAATACACTGGCACCGGGTCCGTCCGAGGGAGTCCGCTGCTGCGAGAGCTGATCGGTGGCACCATTCCTCGCAATGACACGCTTTACTTGAGCTCAATGGGGCCACCAAGCTCCACAACGCCCTGCCAAATGTCGTCCATCGGCAGTACCGTGTACGGGAACGAGTTCCTGCGCCGAGTCTTCACAACGCTCGTGACGGACACGGCGTTCAACCTGACGTTCCTACAGACCCACGAGCTGGTTCTGCCTGTAGTCGACTGCTCGTTCTTCCTGATCATGGCCAGCGACAACACAGTCCTGCGCTCGTTTTACCTGTTGCGGTCGCGCTCGGACGCGGACGATGTTCGCGTGATGGTCTTCTCGTTCTATGTCCAGGACTACGAGATCGAAGAGCAGAAGCAGCGTGGACCGGCTGGGGTCGGCATCATCTCCCTACTAAAGCACTTTGGAGAGGCGGACTTCGAGCACTTCTTCGTGTTTGCCAAGGGCTATCCGTTTGAACCGCTAGCCTTCGTCCCCTGTGTCTACGAGGGCGTGAACTCGGACCAACGCTGGATGCTAACAACTGTCACGACAGACCAGACCCTCCAGCCACCCAAGCATATAGTCGTTTCCGGCCGCATGGGCGCCTACGTTAAGTCCACGACCGAGCAGTCCAACGTCAAGAACAGGTATCTACCAGTGCCAACCACACCAAACGAAGCGCTTGCCTCCTGGAGATTCCAAGGCGGAACCATCCTGCGCGATACTTGGTCCTGGGTGCATGTAGTCCACCTCTTCTTTGCGCTAGACACGCTCTTCAACCTTCTCGTGCTCTTCTCGATCGTGTTGCGCAACATGCAAGCCGGCCGTATCTGGGTCGGCGATGCGTTCACGTCCATCTCCAACTCGCTCGCGTATCGGGGGCCTCTGATCCTGCTCTGCTGGTGGCTCAACAACTCTTACGTGCTCTTCGAGTACTTCCTGCACACTGCCAACAGCCTTGGCGGCGCCCAGTCGGTGTCCATTGACCTGCGTCCCATCCAGGCCGATCTGATGACCATCTACCTCAGTCTGGCGTCGATCATTGGGCTCCTGCTTCGAGAGCGGATCGACCCAGCGCTGGTCGTCCTGGCCTACGAGATCAGCTTCCAACAGCGCAACGCAGTGCTGCGGACGTTCCCTGCTATCGTGTCGCTCTTGCAAGCGGCCGCCATGTCCGATTTCATGTCGGGTCCGAAATCGCCCGACAAGTCCGTGATGCAGGCATCGCCCATGAGCGTCTGGACCGTGCACGAGGCCGCCCTGAGCGCCAAGTGTCTCGTGTTGAGCGTCATGCCGATATTTCTCTCCATTGGGGTCTTTGCACTGCTGGCGCTGCTGCAAAAGGCCTTGCGCCATTGCTTCCCCCAGCAGATCCGCAGTGTCAACATAACCAGTCACAAACCCTCCTCTGCCAGCAAGGACACGACGACGACGGTGCTAGCAGCCGCCAAGAGCAGCTACACCATGTTTGAGATCGCCACGGGGGCAGCTCTCGAGGTCCGCTACGGCGTGGTCTCGCATTATGAGAACTACCTGCTCATCAAGGGCATCAAGTACACCTCGGCCGACGGCGTCTACGGCAGCGGCTACGTGATCGCCAATGGCCGATTCCTGATCGCGTGCCAAGACTTGGCGGCCATCGCGCTCATGAAGCTGGCCCACATACGGTTCAGGAACGTGTACGTGCATGAGGTCCAGGGCCGGACCGTGCAGCGGACGGCGCAGCTGGTGTACCCGGACGCCTTGGCCTGGGGCGATTTGCTGCATCTCAACATTGATGTGCTCACTTGAAGCTGGGACGGTGGACTCCGATCTGATCCGCTCAGACTCAGACAGCCATTGTTCACGGTCAACGGGTCGCGGGTCCAATGACCGTAATCGTCGCTTTTGGGCTTGAGGCCCGGATACGATGAGCTCCACTCTGCGATTCGCCTTCAACAGCTCAAGCAACACCAAGCCAACACCATGGCCGCCAACCCCACGACAATGAAGTACCGCTACCTGGGCGACTCCGGCCTGCTCGTGTCCACGTTCTCGCTCGGCTGCATGTCCTTCGACGGCACCAAGTGCGACCTGGAGGAATCCTACAAGATCATGGTCAAGGCCTACCAAACCGGTGTCAACTTCTTCGACAACGCCGAGATGTACAACGGTGGCAAGTCCGAGATCATCATGGGCCAGTGCATCCAGCGCGGTATCGACGAGGGCGTCTGGACGCGTGAGGACCTGGTGGTCAGCACCAAGCTCTTCTTCGGCCCCAAGTCCCCGGCTGTGCCCAACAGCCAGGGCCTGAGCCGCAAGCACATCATCGAGGGCATCAAGGCCTCGTTCAAGCGCATGAACCTGGACTACGTGGATCTGCTCTTCTGCCACCGTCAGGACGTGGAAGTGCCTCTGGAAGAGACCGTGCGCGCCATGAACTACGTGATCGAGCAGGGCTGGGCGTTCTACTGGGGCACCAGCGAGTGGAGCTCGCACCAGATCAAGGAGGCGTGTGAGATCGCTGATCGCCTGGGCCTGATCCGACCGGTACGTTTGTCTGCGTGGATCTTTATGCCACTGGGTGAGCACGAACTGACTGTTTGTGGTTGGTTACACAGGTCATGGAGCAGCCGGAGTACCACATTTTCCAGCGCAACCGCGTGGAATACGACCACCTGGACTTGTACAAGGTACGCAGTGCAGATCGTATGAAAGCGCACGCATTTGATGGGCGGAAACTGATGAAAGCTTCGCTATCTTTGTGAGTAGAAGTACAAGTTAGGCCTCACGACTTACTCACCGCTCTTCGGTGGCGTTCTGGCCGGCAAGTACAACAACGGCATCCCCGAGGGCTCGCGCCTGGACACGAACGCGTTCATTCGCAACCGCGTGGGCAATCTGGAGGTGCGCACCAAGATGGTGAAGGCTCTGGAGGCCATTGCGCAGGAGATCGGCGCCACCGTGGCCCAGTTCTCCATCGCGTGGTGCGCGCTCAACAAGAATGTCTCGACCGTGATGCTCGGCGCGTCCAGCGTGCACCAGATGGAAGAGAACCTCAAGGCAATCCCCATCGTGGACAAGATCACACCCGAGATGCTGGCTCGCGTCGAAGAGATCGTGCAGTTCCAGCCCACGATGGACAGCTACGACAAGATCGACTTTGTCAAGCTGGTGCGCCCCAACTGGACCGGTTAAGCGCAGCAAGCAAGCCTTGCTGAAGCGAGCCAAGCCCACATTGTCCACGTTTTGAATAATCGCATGCAAATCAATCTCACTTTGTTTCGTGAAGTGGAGTGGAGGCGAGTTGGATGGAAACGAACCCAAGGCGCTGGGTGTTTGCCATTGACAGGTGTTGTCTACTACGGGGACGTGGAACGCAGGATCATGACCAAGTTGAGATCGTTTAAAATCAGTCTGCACTGCGCTGGGTCAGGATCTCTCGCATGATAGTCCCCATTGACTTGAAGCACCAGCAGTATCACAGTGGACACGCTCTTGTTGACTGCATCAGGCGATGGAGAAACGCGCGGTGGCCCCTCTCAAAAGATTGTGCTAAACTCGAGTCGAATCCAGCATCCGTCTTGGAAAAGGCTGGTAGATTTGGCAGCGTTTTACACGGAGTGTGCGATGGACTTTGTCCGCTTTTTGTGTTACCGCTGCAGACAACGAGGTATTTTATAAAAGCACACGAAATCGGAAACACGTCACCCAGAGTGGCACCGATTCAGTCTCCCCCTTCGATAAGTGCGCCCAAGTCTTACCATATCCTCTTTGAACCGATACAAGTAAGAAAACCGGTATCAACGACATGTGTATGTTTGTTTCTCTGTCGAAAATTGATCCCTCTCTAATATGATTGAGTTCATCTGCGCGCTAAACGAGGGGTCAGACTTTACTTAAGTTTTTATTTTAATCCCATAGCAATTATTTATAGCATGAAATTTTCGAGGAATGTACAATTGTTTACCTGATTTGTGTCTTTTAATTGCTCTTAGCCAATCATGTTAGTCAAATTATGGTGTGGCGTACATTTTGCAGTGAAAACACAGTAAACCGCATTATATACCCATTATATACCGGTATACAAAGTGCGAGATATTCACTCCATGCGTGACCCAGATGTTCACGACCCGTGCAATGGCAAACCTGTGGGTCGTAATCAGGAGTCACATGAACTGCGCCAACTGAGGCCTTTCATCATCCAATTCTCCTTCGACTGCCCAGCACTCGGACTCGCATCAATCCAACTATGGCCACCAGCATGAAGTACCGCTACCTGGGCAACACCGGCCTGCTGGTCTCCACGTTCTCGCTCGGCTGCATGTCCTTCGACGGCATCAAGTGCGACGCTGAGATAGCTTACGCCATCATGGTCAAGGCCTACCAAAGCGGCGTCAACTTCTTTGACAACGCCGAGATGTATGCGCTGGGTACGGCCGAGACCATCATGGGCCAGTGCATCCAGCGCGGCATCGACGAGGGCGTCTGGACGCGGGAGGACCTGGTCCTGAGCACCAAGCTCTTCTTTGGGGCCAAGATGCCCCACAAGCCCAACAGCCAGGGACTCTCACGCAAACACATCATCGAGGGTATGAAGAGCTCGCTCAAGCGCATCGGCCAGGACTACGTGGACCTGGTCTACTGCCATCGCCAAGACGTGAACACACCCATTGAGGAGACGGTCCGCGCCATGAACTACCTCATTGAGCAGGGCTTGGCCTTCTACTGGGGCACCAGCGAGTGGAGTTCTCACGCCATCAGCGAGGCCTGCAAGATCGCCGATCGCTTGGGTCTGATCCGACCGGTAAGAACAGCCAACGCAATGTCACTCGCAATGATTGCTAATGTTACAACGTCTTTCTGCAGGCAATGGAGCAACCGGAGTACCACGTTCTGCAGCGCAACCGAGTGTCTTACGACTACCTGGATCTGTACAAGGTAATGGAGTTCGTGGTCGAACGGTGGTCGGATGCGATCGAGTCCTAACGATGTGTGGTTGCTATGTAGGAGAACAAGCTGGGCCTGACCACGTACTCGCCTCTCTTTGGGGGCATTCTCGCCGGTGTCTACAACGACGGCATCCCAGAGGGGTCTCGTCTGGCTCGCGCAGCTTACCTCAAGGAACGCGCTGGCGATTTGGACGACAATGTGAACAAGGTCCGCCAACTGACAGTCATTGCGCAAGAGATTGACGCCACTATCGCCCAGTTCTCCATCGCCTGGTGTGCGACCAACAAGAACGTATCGACCGTTATGCTGGGCGCTTCCAGTGTGCGTCAGCTAGAGGAGAACCTCAAGGCGATCCCCATTGTGGACAAGATCACGCCCGAGATCTTGGCGCGTGTGGAGGAGATAGTGCAATACAAGCCTGACATGGACAGCAACAAGGATATCGAAATCCTCAAGGTTCTGTGCACCAAGTTCACATAGATGACGCTGAGCTGAAAGCATGATGTAATATCGGATGCAGTTCATTATGTCATGTTCAATGTCTATTTCTCCAATAGCCTGCTGGCGATTTGCCGTCGACAAGTGTTGCCTACGTGAACGTGGGGCGCAGCATCTTGACTAAATTGAGCTCATGGTCGCTGTCTAAAACGGGCTTGTACTGCACGATCTCCTCCACTCGGGCCAGGATCTCGGACGTGAGCTTGTCCACAATGGGGATCGCCTTGAGGTTCTCCTCTAGCTGACGCACACTGGAAGCGCCCAGCATCACAGTGGACACATTCGTGTTGACTGCGCACCAGGCGATGGAGAACTGCGCGATGGTGACACCGAGCTCCTGTGCAATGGCCTCCAGTTGTTGCACAGTCCTGACTCGCGCGTCCAAGTCACCAGCCAGATTCTTCAGGAACGGAACTTGGTCAAAGCGCGAGCCCTTGGGGATACCACTATTGTATCTGCCAGCGAGAATGCCACCAGCGAGCGGAGACCACGTGGTCAAACCCAGCTTGTACTTCTGCGAAGTATATGGAAGCAAGGAGCATTACCACCAGTCTGTGATGACGGCGTCTAGGCGAGTAGACAGCAGCTCACCTTGTACAGGTCGATGTAGTCGTACTCCACGCGGTTGCGCTTGAGGATGTTGTACTCTGGCTGCTCCATCACCTATATCAAGCCGCACCAACGTCAGTCAAGGCTGATGAGAACAGTACAGAGAGTTAGTTACCGTACCGGTCGGATCAGGCCCAGCCGATCGGCGATCTCGCAGGCTTCGCCGATGGCGTGAGAACTCCACTCGCTGGTGCCCCAGTAAAAGGCCCAGCCCTGCTCAATCAGGTAGTTCATGGCGCGGACCGTCTCCTCAATGGGTGTGTTCACGTCCTGGCGATGGCAGAAGACCAGGTCCACGTAGTCCTGGTTGATGCGCTTGAGCGAGTTCTTCATGCCCTCGATGATGTGCTTGCGTGTGATTCCTTGGCTGTTGGGCTTGCCCGGGAGCTTGGTTCCAAAGAAGATCTTGGTGCTGAGAACCAGGTCCTCACGCGTCCAGGCGCCTTCGTCGATACCACGCTGGATGCACTGGCCCATGATGGTCTCGGCCAGACCGAGGCCGTAAAACTCAGCGTTGTCGAAGAAGTTGACGCCGCTCTGGTAGGCCTTGACCATGATCTTATAGGACTCTTCCAGATCGCACTTGACGCCGTCGAAGGACATGCAGCCGAGCGAGAACGTGGAGACCAGCAGGCCAGAGTCGCCCAGGTAGCGGTACTTCATGGCGGACGGTGTTCTCAATGTGGTGAGAGGCTAACTGAGATCTGATTCCACCAAAATCTGAGCCGGTTTGCTGACGTATAGGGTACAATGTACCATTGTGGTTTTTATTGAAGTTGAGCGATGGATCTGATTCCGAGCCTTGACTCAGAAGATTACGGCCAATGAATGGCCGGTAATCAAACTGCGGTTGTCTCCCTCCCAGGATCTCTCAGTATTCAATCGTCCGTCAGCAGCTCAAGCAAGAGAGATCCGATGGCTTCCATGAAGTACCGCTACTTGGGCAACACGGGCCTGCTGGTCTCCAGATTCTCCTTTGGCTGCATGTCCTTCGACGGCGTCAAGGTCGACACGGAACAAGCCTACGCCATTATGACCAAGGCCTACCAGAGCGGCATTAACTTCTTCGACAACGCCGAGGGCTACGCACTGGGCAAGGCCGAGAACATCATGGGCCAGTGCATCCAGCGCGGTATCAACGAGGGCGTCTGGGCGCGGGAGGACCTGGTCATCAGCACCAAGATCTTCTTTGGACCCAGGATGCCGCCGGTGCCCAACAGCATGAAGCTCTCTCGCAAGCACATCGTCGAGGGCGTGAAGAAATCGCTCAAAAACACTGGCCTGGACTACGTGGACCTGGTCTTCTGTCATCGCCAGGACGTGAACACGCCCATTGAGGAGACGGTCCGCGCCATGAATTACGTGATTGAGCAGGGCTTGGCGTTCTACTGGGGCACCAGCGAGTGGAGCTCGCATGCCATCAAGGAAGCGTGTGAGATCGCCGATCGTCTGGGCCTGATCCGACCGGTACGTGTATCAATTGGTGCTCACTGGCAGTATGGGGGTCAGCGGTTGACGTGTGTTGTGCTGTGCTTGTACAGGTGATGGAGCAGCCGGAGTACCACATCTTCCAGCGCAACCGCGTGGAGTACGACTACTTGGATCTGTACAAGGTACGGAAGACCCTTGCTCTATCAACGAACGTATTGGCCGGCTTTTAAACTGACTGCTTGCGCGAGCAGAAGTACAAGTACGGCCTCACGACGTACTCCCCGCTCTTTGGAGGCGTGCTGGCCGGCAAATACAACAACGGCATCCCCCAGGGCTCGCGCCTCGACCGGCTCCCGGTCCTGCGCAACCGCGTGGGCGATTTGGACGCAAGAATGAAGACCATGCAGCAGCTGGAGGCCATCGCGCAAGAGATCGGCGCCACGCTCGGCCAGTTCTCCATCGCCTGGTGCGTGATCAACAAGAACGTGTCCACGGTGATGCTGGGCGCGTCGAGCATGGTCCAGTTGGAGGAGAACCTCAAGGCCATCCCGCTCGTGGAGAAGATCACGCCCGAGATGATGGCGCGCGTGGAAGAGATCGTGCAGTTCCAACCGACGCTGGACAGCGACGACAACCTCAAGCTGGTCGACGCACTGTGCCCCAAGTTCACGTAAGAGAGAGAGAGCTGAGACCTCTGGAATACAACAGTTCCTGTTTGCGTTTGGACTTCTCAGTGTTGGACTTTCTCCCTCCGCTCTATGCATCATGACCTCGACAGTCGCCAGTAGCCATAGAGATCTCTCATCTCCACGTGGCCCCTATCGATGGGACACACAGCCAACTAAGCCGGCCCCGCCCCAACACGAGCGACTCCATCATGCATGCTGGCTGAATCTTCCTTCTGGCGGTCTCCATAATTAAATTTAGCCAATAGACTTTTGATTGACTTATTAATAGCGAATCATAGTGTTCGTATTTAAGTTGCAGCCAATAGGAGACTCCCATTTCAAAACAGCTGCACAAATGACGTCACTCCCCCTCAATGGGACTCGGTTCGCTGTTGTTGAAAATCCGCAACATAGGCGGTTCAGTTTTGATTATGGCCAGCGCCGATTCCCGATGCGCAGTAATCAGGTGGGTGAGCGAATGACAGACTCACATGATTATCCGCATCTCCAATTGCGAATGGGCAGTAATCACTCTTCTGGGTGAACCTGCTTGGAAGCTCAGTCATTCGTCAATCCACTGCCCAAGCAACAACCAACCAGCTTCAGCAACTCAAGACAATCAGCATGACAGCCAACCCGTCCGCCATGAAGTATCGCTACCTGGGCAACACCGGTCTGCTGGTCTCCACGTTCTCCTTCGGCTGCATGTCCTTCGACGGCGTCAAGTGCGACGCCGAGACGGCCTACGCCATCATGGTCAAGGCCTACCAGAGCGGCGTCAACTTCTTCGACAACGCCGAGAGCTACGCATTGGGCAAGGCCGAGACCATCATGGGCCAGTGCATCCAGCGCGGCATCAACGAGGGCGTATGGGGGCGCGAGGACCTGGTCCTGAGCACCAAGATCTTCTCCGGCTCCAAGCGCCCGGCCGTGCCCAACAGCCAGGGCCTGCCGAGCAAGCACATCATTGAGGGCGTCAAGAGCTCGCTCAAGCGCATCGGCCAGGACTACGTGGACCTG
>JAADVF010000834.1:0-12835 GCA_023334555.1 Elongisporangium undulatum | reverse complement strand
GGTGAAATACCATTATTTGCTTTGGCTGGTAGCAAGTTGGTACAATAGGCACTAGTTCTCACTGCGTCAGCCCACAATTGTTCCGGAAAGTTCCCATCAATTAAGAAACAACGCGCCCGCTCTGAAATCGAGCGAATCATTCTCTCTGCGACTCCATTTTGCTCTGGAGTTTTCCTCATAGTCAAATTTCTTGATTTCCTCAGTAAGTGATACCCTCAAGCACCATACAAACAGGGGTGTTTCTGCCTATCTCATACAGGTACGTCAAGTTAATAGTATTTGTGAGGCGTATAACCAGAACCGAAATTCTTCCGACCAAAAGAGGAACCAGTTCCTACCCAGGTGGCAATTGTCTGGTGGCACTTTCTCCGTTGTTTTGCCCTGCAATGCCGATTTGTGTCTCGGCTGCAGCGCCAACCTCTCGAATTAGTGAACCAACATCTTGTAAGTAGAATCAAATGAGCTGAATTGTTGGGCTGTGCCCATCCATAGTTGACTCGCACGGCATATTCAAGAACACCTAGCCGGTATCGCATTCATGAATAAAGTCAATCTTAAGTGCACACACAAACGCATCTTAACGGTTGAAAACTGAATCTTTAAGTAAGCGTGAGCACCATTGTTTCGACGACCGTGACATGGGCTTCACGCTCCTGATTACGCGTGCTGGTGTCGCTGTTGTGGGTAGGGGGGCTCGGTATCGCTCATTGCTGGTGGTGGTCGGTGTAGACTGCTGGGTACTTGGGCGAGTGGTTCCAGCTTGAGGGTGTTTATTGACCCTTGAGTACCAACTTTAGTTATCAAACCCGCAAGTCTCAAAAGGTCTCGGGTGGTCTTGGCTGGGTCTTCTGTAGATTTTGGGTCCTGATCAAATATACAGTGTTATTTAAAGAGATTGGGCTGAAATATCTTGGTTATCTCACATGCGGGTCCTCAAACCGCAATTGGCTAGAAGTGAGAGATGGGGCTAGAGGCCGGTTCTGCTCTCGCAGCAGAAACGGCTCTTGCATTTAAAATTGGCGGAAGAGCAGTGCACGCGAGATCACTTTGGACGCCAGCCTGCATCACAGACAGCTATAGACGGAAGCTAACCTGAACGTTGAGATGGAAGAATCGAACCTACCAAAAAGTCAAAGCAAATCGCCCTACAAACACACAGCGCAACTACACTAGCAAACAGAACGAGTTTAAAGCGCGGTTCCAGGAGAAGCCGTTTGGAGAATAGACTCGATTCACAGTGACAGGAGCCGAGCTCCACCTCTTCATGTAAGAAAGAGTCATTGGGCGCTGCCACAAGAGAAGCAAATTAGGAGACGCCAAGAAAACAGTCCGTAAATCAACTGTTCGAGAATACTTAGCTGCCATTGTGGATCTTTGGCGTCAACAGAAGCGTATGAAAGTCAATGGGAACCCACATCCTCGCGATGGCGCTGTATCTCAGCTGCTGCAAAACACCAAATACGAATAGGACCAGCGTAAACGAACAAACGTTGAAGACCGCGGAGTGGGAACATTCCTCGATGGCTATACGTCTTATAAGCAGCTTGCAAACGTCGGCAATTTATTTTGGAGCGCTTCTTCTCATCATGGTATGCATTTGAGGAATTGGCTTGCGTTTCTATTGTCGCATTAAGCACTACTACGAGGCGAATCTGCAAGAAACATTGAGCTTCCAGATCTGCATACGGTTCAGCTAGAGCGTGAAGGCTACAGCGAATGCCATGCGCTCATTTTAGTGCTAATACAAGGAAAAAACAATCAATTTGGTCATCTAGAGCTGGGAGCATGGCTTCGCAGTAAGCAAGTCACCATTTGCCCACATGGAGATTTGGCTTTTTATTTGTTTTGGAGATGGCATATCGTGCGTGAAGTGTTTCCTGATTTCAGTGCGTCTCCATTTTGGTATTCAACCAAGCTGTTAAAGTCCGGAACGGTTTTGACAAAGCAAATCACGTACAAGATTCATTTGGAAGGAGTCAACGCTGCGCTCAATGCAGCAGGTTTAAAAACACATGCAAAGACTCACGTTGGACGAGGTTCTAGAGCTAGAATAGCAGAGCTGGGCGGTGCCAGCGAAGCGCAAATTCGGCGCCTGGGTCGTTGGAATAACCAAGCTATGGAAAACTGTTATCTGACAGCTCTGCCCCGTGAGGCATTGAGAACCGGGTAGTTTTTATATAGCTTGTGATGGTATCAAGCCACCCGAGTCACTCACATGCCAAATTTTCCCAGAAGCTGATAATTAGCTGCAGAGGACTAAAGCTGGAAGTTGCGAACAAAATATTGCGGCTGCTGGCTTTTCGCAAATGCTTAAATACCTACGTGTTATTATTCTTGAGGATGCAGTACTACTGAAGGATCAATATCCGAATCATCCAGTATGGCTTCACGAAATTTTACACTCATTCGTTTATGGACTACGAATCGAAGCTTCAGCGATCCATTTCTGCTGGAGAAGACCATACCGAGCAACGACTAGAGAAAGCGATGCCATTGTTGACCCAAAAACTCGACGCTGCGTTTCATGTCAGCATAACTAAATTCCATTCAAGATGGTTTGACTGACGTAGAAACTATAACTCAACAATGTCAACAGCTATATCAAGCGCCGCAGACAGGAACGCTCACGTGGGCGACGAGAGTCAGGTGCAGCGACTGCCTCAGCCCTTGCTGCTGTAGGAACGTCATAATCCCCACGTGTATAATCGCGGAGAGAGGTTGCATACGCGACAAGATTAACGCAAACTCGCTGATTCATATGGTAGCGGACTTAGCTGCACTTCTGTGGACCTGGTGATGGATTTTGCGCGTCGCGTCGCACGCACGATCCATGTGCTCGAACTCATGCTGCTTTTCTCGTCCTTTCACCTAAGGTTTCATTTGAGACCACTCCAAAGAAAAGTGTCACTACAGCAGTTCTGAGGTTAATCAGTGAAGTATACCACACTAAACTAGGGCCGTTTAGCTACGATTTGAGCCTTTCAGAGCTTTGCATTTCGCATTTTTGATCGTACACCGACCATTTAAAGACAGCACCTCAGTCATTATTTTAATTTTCCATATTTCGCTTTTTCGGTTATTTATAGTAAGTGAAAGTAGCTCTATCCGATAATCCTATTAGCGTGATCGAACTCAATCTGGGTGTCTACTGAAAAAGCGAAAATGTCTTCAAGAAATATTCAACAGTCAAAACAAACCTATCACTAATATGTTGGAAACCGAACAAAAATATCACTACGAGAAATCGGATTTATTCTGACTCGTCTTGATCATTGATCTTCTTCTGCCTCGCCTGGCGTTCTGAGACTGCCTGTCACCGTGTCCGCTTGATTTGACGTGCTTCCTCTTCTTCAGTTTCACTCGGCTTGGCGTATAGATCATCATCAACAAACTCTGAAGGCACATATGATCGAACCTTGCTAACAGATCCACGCGCTTCTCAGTCTTCAAGTCAGGCTCAACGGCTTTTGGTATGGAGTTCCATACACTTGCAAAGTTGCTTAAGGACGGTCGATCTGACGAGCTCGAATTCCGCCGCATATCAATCCACGTAGGTTCAGATTATGGTGTTCTTCTGCATTCGACTTGGCCAGGCTTATCGCTTAACACACGAAAGATCCGGTATCTCTTGATCCCAGAAACTTTCTTATAGCGATCCGCAAAAAACTCCTTGAACATCCAAAAAGGCTGCTCGTCTTCTTCTAGATTGATTGTTTCGATCGACCCAGCAGAATCAGTTACTGCTTGAGCAAGAGGTGACATAGTCCAGCAAGCAACCTTGGCCAGATGACCCAAATCCACGGTCGCTGCGTTCTTCGTATGACCTTCGAGGAAGAATTTCAAACTTGCTTCCTTGAGAATGTCATATTCCACCAAAAATAAAAGAAACCAGACAACGTACGAATTCTTGTTTTGCCCTGAGCAATTGTCGCACCAAACACTCAAGCATAGATTCTGAACTCGTTCATCACCGTCAGAAGTCTTCTGCTCATCATCTTCGAAGGCAGGATCGAAAACTGAGTAAAGGCCGACTGTCTGGTAAAGCATACTGATAACTTCGTCTGGACCTTTGCCTCCCTTCTTCTCAGAATAAAGAAAGTGGTTGTGCATGCCATCGTTTGCACAAAGCACACCGAACATTGACACGGAGAAGAGCGATAGAAAGTACCAGCCTGATGGAGTGTCTGGTGCGTGGGGAAGCGTCAAATTTTGAGAGTAATCCATGACCAAGACGAGGTTTCCTTTTGATGCTTTGACCGTGTCAATACTAACTCCGTTCTACAATCACTACGCACAAAATGTTTAGATCTGATCAAAAGTATCACAATAAGTACTCCACCAAACAAAAGTATCACAAACTCACCTCAACAGTTTGGCGTCCATTAGGTGCTCTCCAAACACTTCAACTTCGATGGCGTCACCCTCTGGAACAAGCTTATTGCGGTATATAGCGCATTGATCACAAACTTGATCACGTGCTGAGCGAATCTTGATCGTTGGGCAATGCTTGGATAAAATACGAGGAAAGGAAATCAAAGACGGCTCCAGAGAATCAAGCTCGTTGTCGTTTAGATACGTAGCGTCTCACTTGCCAGAGCCTCCCACGTAAAGTGCGGAGGTAGGAACGTGTAGTTATCGAAAGAATGGAAGTGTCGCGTCGTGGCGTCCTTCAATTCCTTGAGGCGCACGCGCACGGGCACTACGTCGCCCGCGACTTTCGCAAATTCACAAAACCAGTTCACAAGCAGGTCTTCGTCAATAAGCCAGGCGTTCGTAATGTCAGCGTTCCCGTGGCGCTTGACCGTCATGTCACCGTCTCGAAGTCGCTTCCTGTACACATGAAGGGTTCGATGGCTGACCTAGTACACGGTCTCAAAAGCACTCTTGCAGACCTGGCCGACGTACGGCAGATAGAAGTCGAATCTTTTGCGCTCTTTGTCTGCGCTCCTCTTGCCAGCAAAAGCGGGACAGGTTGTTTTGGTCTGGTCCCAACGTCTGTTGTTTCGTATAAAGACCCGGTCCTGGACACATACAGCTTGCTTGGAGACAAATGATAGCTATCAAGTTTTGTCCAAACAAGTTTGATAGTACCAGCTTTTGTCATTTTCTCTGCGAAGATGGTTGTATTGCTCTTATATGGAGTTTGCTGAACCTGGCCGTGAAGAGTCACTTGGAGCCGTGATGGACCTGGCTGGGCAGCCATGCGAGACGTCTCCGCTGTTGCGTCGTGCGAATCCCCAAGTGCCTGTCATCAAGCGCAAGAGCGCTGGTCCTGGCCCCGTACACGTGCGCAGTGATGGCCATGAGAGTGACGACGAGAGCACGGACGACGACCAGGATCTCGACAACCAGCAGCAACAAGACGATCCAAGGGATCAGATCCCCTCGAGTCGCAAGCACGAGCGGCTTGGTGCGCTGCGGTATCCACGCGTCAAGCAGCCAGCGCTGCAGCCCACGGGACTGGCGCAGCGCAAGCCTCGCTGGCCAGGGATCAGTGCGGCCACGCAGGCGCCGTCGTCCGTGAGTGTGTTGGCTCATTGGAAGATATCAGGTGATGCGGTTGGCTCATGCTATCGTGCTTGTAATAGACGCAGGCGCTGGACACGGACGACGAGGACGCGGACGTCCCACGGATCAACGCGCGAAGGAACCGGTCCCGGGCGTCCGGAGAGTTCGGCCAGGCGCTGGCCCAGTTGAGCGCGAACGGATCGCTGCGCCGCGTGGCTGCGTACTGCACGTGCGACCAGATCGCGGTATTCAAGTGGATGAAGTGGCTGGACCGAGTGGGCAACGATCCGTTCGCTGTCGCTGGGGCAGCAGCGGCGCCACGCTTCCGCCTGACAGGATGGCAGCACAAGATGTACATGGGCGTGCTGCACTCGTCGTTTGCTCTGCCGGCAGCGCCGCTGGATGAGGACCGGGATGATCTGGACGAGGCGGCCTTGCTGGCCAAGCAGCGAGCCATGCGCAAAGACGTCTTCTACTTTGCGTGAGTGAATACTGTACTGGCTGTGATCCCCTTGGCTTGTACGGATGCTCACTGCGTGCGCGCGTTATAGATCCGGCTGTCTCGTGTTCTGGGGGCTCACGAGCGACGAAGAATCGCTTCATCTCCAGGCGATCGCGTCGTTCTGCTCAGGGCCCGTGGCGCGCGTCGAGGTGGAAGACATGGTGTACCGCTACGGGGAGACCAGCCAGGTGCGCAGCGACGCCATCGTGCTGGGCTCGGATGACGTGGTCGAGAAGCTGGCGCTATCGTTCGCCATGGGCCAATCGGCCAAGCTAGATGTGTTCGAGGAGCGCGTGGAAGACCGGATCCGCACCACGAGGCAGATCCCGTTCAATCTGTCCACGCTCGGCTCCATCAAGTACTCGCAGACGGACATCTCCAAGCTCATCGGCCAGCTCTTCATCGAACTGGCCGACGTGAATCTGCACTCGGACATCCTGGACGAGCCCGACTTCTTCTGGGAGGACGACGCCTACGAGCCGCTGTACACGCGCATGGTCAAGTACATGGACGTGGCCAAGCGCGTCAAGATCCTCAACACGCGGCTGGACATTCTGCGAGAGCTGTACGTCACTTATGGATGATTGCTCCTGCTTGTTGTTGTTGGAGCAGGCCATGCGCTCACATCGTTGCCTGGCTCTAGAGTGTCGGTCCTGAACCAGGAGCTGATCCAGCACCACGGCACGAAGCTCGAGTGGATCATCATCTGGCTGCTGGTGGCCGAGATCCTCATCTCCGTGGGCTGGAACATGCTCGTGAAGGACATTCTCGGCTTCTTCAACCACGGCTGATCCGCTGGACGGATACTGCTGCTCCCTGTCGGCCTTGTAACCTTAGCCAATCCAATCCAACTTGTCAGGGGCGAGGATAGCATTTCTATGTAATGGGGTTATGTGAATCTAGACGAAGAACTTGGACGCGAAGGTCAGGAACGCAGTGTGGCCACGGATTTCGTCGTCCTTCTTGGCCACGATGTGCTCGCCCTCGCCCTTGCCTGTCAGTCGTCGCTTGCGGCCGGCCACGGGGGCAGCAGCGTTCTTGTCAGCCGAAGCAGCCGCGGGCGTCGGCGCCGTGTAAGGCTCCTCAAAGCTGGGCACCGGCAGCTCGATCACACGCGAAGAGTACGGCACCAAGCGCGTTTCAATCGTGCGGATCACTACCAAACAGCACAGCAACACAGCGTCAGTACTCAGTCAACAACCCGTCAAACAACCAATCTTACTCTCGAAGCCAGCGAGGCGCAGCGCGTCGCAGGTCTTCTGCACCTGCTCGATGCACGGCGAGTAGGACGCGAAGCAGCCGCCCTGCTTGAGCATCTTGGTGGCGTGACCGATGGCCTTCCAAGGGCAAGGCAGATCCAGGAACACCAGGTCGATCGTGCCGGCCAGTTCCAGTGGGAACCCGGCCTCGCACGCGTCTCGGCAGTCCACTGTGATCACGGAGCTCAGGCCGTTGTGCGCGAACTCCTGGCGCGCGATCTCGGCGCGCGTGGCGTTAAACTCGAACGTGAACACGTGGCCGGCCGGCGCGACCGTGCGCGCGAACGAGGTCGTGAGCGCGCCGCTGCCCGTGCCGGACTCGACCACGCGCGAGCCGGACTTGAGCGCGGCATTGAACATGATGGCGCTGGCGTCCAGCGTGAACACGATCTGCGTGCGGTGGTGCAGCGCGCGGCTCCAAAGCTCCGGCGTGGGTGCCAACAGCACCATGTACCCGCGCGTGTTCTTCTTGCGCGAGATGATCTTGGTTCCGTAGGGCTGGCCCAGCATGTCGTTGTGGTAGAAGGCGCCGTGGCGGTTCTGGAAGATCTCGTCGCGCTTGACGTAGCAGTAGGTGAGCGACATGTGGTTCTCGAAGAGGATCACCAGCGAGCCCTCTTGGATGAGCTTGGGGCTCTTCCACATGCCATTGGGCATGGCTGCGGGCGTCGCGACCGGCGCCGGCACCTCGGACGTCGTGGCAGCCATTTGTTCCGATTTGTTGCCTTTTCAGAGCTTGGCACAGGAGGCGCGACCTTCGTGCAACATGAACAGAGGACGATGGATAGAAACCTGTGAAAGTACATACACTGCTGAAGAAGGAGTCCCTGTGGAAATCAATGAGTAGTTTTGGCATTTTTAATTGAACTGTAGAACCTGATGTTGAAGCTGTCGCGTTTTTAAACTGCGAGCGCTAGGAGGATCGCACGTTGCCGTTGCAGCTGCCAGGACCACAGCAGCGCGAGACGCGTGCATCTCGTGCGCATGATGAGAGTCCGATGAATGAGAGCAGAATTACGAATGTGAAATTGATGAGCGGACTTCATAAGTACAGTATGATACGTGTATTGTGGCACTCATTTACTCAATACGTCTATGCGCTATTGCAGCATTCATGGCTTCTGTGGGGGTATTATCAGGGAGGCAACCTACTTAGGCGCCTTCTTCCGAGCTGTCGTAGTTGGGATCTTGACGATCCACCGACAACGAGCCTTCTTCGGACGCGTTCTCAGATGCAATCGATCCCCAGTTGTGGGCTCCTGCACCGCCTGTTGATTCAGTGGTAGACATTGATTAGGCTAAAACGCGAAGACGCACGCCATGGACTTGGCCACACATTGCTCACCTTTCTTGACTTCCGCGACTCCGGAGCCGGCGCGGCCTCGCGATTGGCGGTCCTTCTGGTCGTTCTTCTTGTTGGCGAGTTCTCGGCTCTTGGGCATCGTGGACTGTTGTTGGGCGCTTGGAGGCAGATTGGATTGTGAGCCTTGGGAGGAGAATGAGGGAGCTCTTCGTCCTCAACCGTCTGATGCCCCACGGTCCAGAAACGCATACCGCAGATGATCCTCAGAAGGAATCAGCTCCCAGGGCCTCGTATTTTTGCACCCTACGGTACGCGTCTGCGAACTCAATTTTATCCAAAATCCAGGCCTATTTCAGTAATTTGTCGCATACATTCACCCACAGAATCTGTTTCTGAGTCGAATTTCTGGGTTGTACCCCTAGCCAAAGTTGTGACACCAGTGAGAAAGGCCTCCGAACCGGGCGCACATGTCGCGCCACCGACCCTGGCCCGCCCGACCCTGTGGGTATATCCGGGTCCACGTCTCTTGGGGGCCGATGGATGGATCCATCCATTCAGCACCGAACGAATGGGAAGATGCGCGTCGTCGTGTCGCGGCCGTGGGATTCGTTGCCTTCAAGAGGCACGTTGGCCAGTTCCACGCCCGTAACGGCTGCTGCTGCGGCTGCGCCTCTCAAGGCCGGCACCGGCAACATCATCATCGAACGTCGCCTTCTCGCACGGGCTCTTGAGAAAAACACACATCCCGTGTGGACGCACTTGATGGCTCGGAGATGAGCTTTCTCACTCCTCAATTTGACAGCAGCAGCGCAAGACCCAGTTTAACAGCTGAACAGCAGCAGCGGCAACAACCAAGATGACGACCACGCCCTCTCCGACCATCATGACCCGCGTCCACGTCGTGCTCCGAGACCACGACACGCTGTCGTCCTGCCTCCACATCGCGCAGATGGTCGACGCGTATCTGGACTCGTCGGCGCAGCACTGGAGCGTGCGGGACGCGGCCTGCGCCGGATACTTTCGGCTTCTCGAGCGGCTGGGCAAGCAGAACGCGCCGATCGACGCAGGCGAAATGGACTGGGCCATGCGCATTGCGGCCGACAAGGGCGACCTGCGTATCCTTCAGTGGCTCAGCAATTACCGCCCGGATATCCCCGTGTCCGCACGCATCATGGACTCGGCCGCGTTCAGCGGTCACCTGCACATTGTGCAGTGGCTGCATGAGAACCGAGACGAAGGCTGCACGACTCACGCCATGGACAGCGCCGCCGCGCGTGGGTTCCTCAATGTCGTGCAATGGCTGCATGAGAACCGCAGCGAAGGGTGCACGACTGCCGCCATGAACAGCGCTGCGGCCGGCGGCCACCTCAAGATCGTGCAATGGCTGCACGCGAATCGCGATGAGGGCTGCACGGCCGTGGCCATGGACTTCGCCGTCTTCCGCGGGCATCTGCACATCATGAAGTTCCTGCTCGAGAACGACACTGAAAAGGACGCAACGACCCAGAGCGAAGACGACGACGCGGCCGACGAGCGCCGCTGGCACCCGTACACGCGTCGCGAGAGCTTCTCGGGCCCTCCACGCACGCCGCGCCTGCGCACGCGCTCCACGTCATTGGGGCGCATCAACATGCAGCATCCCAGTCGATCGTAGACCCCCATTCCTCTATATTTATCCCAGCATCCTAATATATCCTCCCATCCTCCATTATCAGCCCATTGAAGCCGTGCAATCGCACGATCGCAGCGTTCGCGCCGTGGATCAAGTTCAAGCGCCACGTTGCATGCGCTTTTTCAGCCAATCCGGTGGTGCCAGCGACCCCACGAAAGGGTTCACGCTTCCCTCCGGCAGGCAGGCAGCCTTCTCTGCGCCATGAAGAAGGAGGAGGAGGAAGGGAACGGAGGTCGCTCTCTCTCTCTCGGTCGTCTGTGCGCGGGCGGGCGGAATTTCTCTCGGGATGCGAGGGCGCGTGTACCTAGTCTTCGTACGACAGGACTTCGATATCTGGGCGGCGGATGCGACAGCCACAGGACCGTTGGCGCAATCACATCACCGGCTTGAAGCCCCTGGCGATCGTGAATATGCAGGCCACACTGGCATAAAGTGGTCCACCTATTAAATAGCCCATGAGCTCTGGAAGCGGCGGCAACGCAGGGACCATCATGAGGCACCAAGGGCAGCAGCAGCAGCAAGCATCCTCATGAACAGGTCCCACCGAAAGAGATCCTGCGTCTGTTGACCAGAGTTACACACACAGCAGCTAACAGCAGGAAGGTCGAATGGGTGACTGGAATCAACTGAAGAAGCCAGAGCGCTGTGTTAAGCAGGCATGTTGAAGTTGCCCTTTGCCGCTGGCTGGGCGGGCAGCTGCTTCAAACGATTCGGCGCGCACGAACGATTCGGCGTCTTACCAAGCAGAGCCGGAGACGCTCAGCTGCTGAGCAATCCGAACGTCATGCGCTCATCCACCTCTTGTGTCACGGGCGTTACTGAGTCAGTCAACTTGGAACTGATGCGCCGCGAATGAAGCACTGACGACCGCATTTCGAACCGCAGCCGCTCATCTGTATGCGATTCGCACAGGTCCTGACGACTGCATGCCTTACACAGCGCACGAACTACTCGGTTGCCAGACCTGCGAGGCTGTGAGGACTGCGGTAGGAGTGCGCTGTTCTGCCTCCTGGGCATCCGTTTGACTATCCTTGTTGCGCAATCGACCGACTGTGACTGAATGAGAGCGACAATGCGCTTCAGCATTAACTCCAGCATGGAGACCGATATCCTAATAACGCAACGAGCGGGTGCGCTGGTCGTGTGTAAGCCACGGCCTCCATTCTGCTGAGCAACCAGCAGCACCAGGCACCGGAAGCTCCTCCCTCGTCAACATGCTGATGCAATCACCGCTGCAATCAAGAGCTTCTGGAACAATCGAGAAATCGCACCTTGAAGTGATAAAAATCTGTTTTCACCTGTCTCGATGTGTTCAAAGTATAATACTCTTGGAATACATTATCCTATATTAAGGAGGTGAATAAAACGAATCCGAGGATCTTTGCGGTGTCTTTTATGGCTCGGCGGCCCCAGTCATTTGGAGGCCATCTGCAATTTCGCCACCACCGACCCAGACCAGATCCGACCATGAGCTCCCTCCGCAAGCTGATCCCCTTTGGCAACCGCGTGCTTGTCAAGCGCATTGAAGTCGCCGCCCAGACCGCCAGCGGCATCTACCTCCCGGGCGCCGACCAGCAGAAGCAGAACGAAGGCGAAGTCGTGGCTGTGGGCCCCGGTGCGCGCACCATCGAGGGCACGCTCATCCCCGTGCTCTCGGCCGTTGGCGACAAGGTGCTCCTGCCGGAGTACGGCGGCAGCCTCGTGAAGCTCGGCGAGCAGGAGTACCACCTGTTCCGCGACGACGACATCCTCGGCAAGCTCGAATAGACAGAACGTCCGTGCGTTTTCAAGCTTTGGAAGCACCGAACAGGCCAGAAGGGGTTCCGCAGGGCGGCTCTCTTGATGCTCGCATCTCATATGAATGTGTCTGATGCGCAGCATGCAGGCAGAGATTTGGCTACTGTGGCCCTTACGAATAGCAAATAAACTATGTACAACCGTTTGACAGTCCACGCCTGGTGCCTCCTTTGACGATTTGATTGCCTTTTATCACAGTGCAGTGCCATTTATCATTGCAGTGCTTTACAGCTTGAACAGTCAATGTCGCCATGAAGAGAAAGCGCGCGATTGCAGCCGCCGGGCTTCGTGCTGCAGCTGTGCGAGTTGCTGTTCACCGAGAGCGCCGCGCAACGGGCACTGCTCAGCATATGGTCAAGGCGCGAGGAAAGTGGCGTGCTGGCCGCTGGCGCGCTCTTTTGAGTGTTCAAATGGTGCTCCACACCCAACTCCATGGTCTAGGACCAAGAGAAGCAGCAGGTCAAGCACATTGCTGCGCTGCAGCACCTTGTTGTACTATTCGAAGCGAACAAGGTGCAGACCGCGCTGTATCGCAGCCGACTGCTGTCGAAGGATCGAGATTCAGTTGTCTTCGGTTGGACTACTGCACGTATCCAGCAACACACACAATGACTTCAATTTGATACTTTAACTAGGAGCTCTTGACCTTGCGCCCTCGAACGAAGATGGTCTCGATGTTGCGGTCGTCGCCCAGGAATAAAAACTTTTGAAAGCGCTGCAGCACGTCAGCGGCTTCGATTGGATCGTGCGGCTCGTCGATGGAGCTATGCGAGGCGTACACGTTGACCACCAGC
>JAADVF010000833.1:0-12847 GCA_023334555.1 Elongisporangium undulatum | reverse complement strand
GCCCACGGCCTTGTAGGTCGACGACTTGGCGTGGTTGTACACGGCGTGCGTGCCGAACTTCTTGCTGGGCACCCACAGGTTGCTGGAGCCGGTGTCGAAGATGACCGTAAACTTCTGAGCCGGCGTACCGAGCGAGATGGTGCCGTAGTACTGCACGTTCTCGTAGTCGTTGATGGTGACGCTGGACTCGGCCTGCGTGGAGAAGACCGATCCGGAGCCGACGGTCGACGTGGTGTTGGCAGCAGCGGCGGCGGCGCGCGAGGCGATGACGCCCTGCACGAACTGCGAGTCCGGGATCTTGCTCACGGGCACGCGGATGATGCCGGCGCTGGCGGACTGGATGAGGGCGAGGCAGGCCGTGGCGTAGAAGAGAGCGGAGCCGTACATCTTGAGCAGTGGAGGAGACGCTTGAGTACTGGAAGGCGGATTGGAAAGTGAGAATGCTCTTCAGCGGCCACTTGAGCTAAGCTTTGAATGCTGTTGGTGTCCGCTCTCAGGTCGGGCCTGATCGCGCGGACCGGCTCAGTCGTATGCACCGATCAGCAGACGATTTCCGGGTGCAGAGCATCTCGCGACAGAACCGACTCGAGCAGATGGGCAGCGCAATGCACGCTATAGACCCTGGAGTTCATGTTCGAGAATCGGCCTATAATCGAAGAGAGTCGAACTGATCTTCTGCGTCGTCTGCGATTTGCTGAAGAGCTCAGCGCTTACGCGCAATGTGCACATCCACGTGACGTTCTATCGGATCTGATAACGGATCCCAAAGGATTTGCTGCTCTGATTAGTAGAATTGAAGCAATACTAATAGTAAATATACTACTATATCTATACAAACATTCTGTATATGTGCATGTGTATATAACTAGTACTACACTTAAATATTAAATAGACTCGCTCGTGGCGATGCCACGGCAACGTTGCTGACATTCGAGTAATCAGATCGCCGCACCCAAATGCGCTCACCCTTGAGCCGGCCATGCATTGAAGGAGGAGCCACGCATCACATCTCGTTGGCATCGATACCCGAGAAAAAAGAACCCACCTCCTGCGTGTACACAAATCATCCTCGTTTACGCCAGAGACCTCTAGGGCGTGATTGATGATGAGGAACAAACACACCACAAGAGACAGATAATGGGAATTTCGTCATTCTTAAGTTACACGAGACCGATGCGATAGGCGCTCGATAGCCGCTTTACCTACTACTACTACTAAAAAATGCCGCTGCGCCAAGATTCGTCCGCTCATTTCACTGCTGCAAGTGTCTGAATGCTCGGTTGCATGAGGCCTTTTGTTCAAATGCCGCTGCTATCGATCAGCCGCAGTCTCACAGCTCGGTTGAAATATGTAACATCGCGGCTTCAACCTCTCTATCGGACTTGCTGGCCGGCGCGCATGCTGAGTGTGTGTCTTTGGTCGGGTATCATTTTCATACAGATAATTTGCTCTTCTTGCCATCCGGTAGCTGCAGAGTTGAATCGTGAGGGCGCGGCGGGCCAGAGCTGGTCGAAGAACTGGACTCAAGTCTTCGCTTGCGGTCGTTGGCAGCCGATTCTTCACCAGCAACAGCAGCCAGCGCACTCAATTGCAAATGAGATCCAGTAATGCCTGATCCAGACTCGGAGTTGGCCACGAGGGACAGGATATCTTCAATGGACGAGTTGCGTGGGAAGCCACCGGCTCGGAAGATGCCGCCGTTGATACCGCCGGCATTGCCTAATGTGTTGAGCTTGTCGTACGAGACGCACGAGGAGAGGCCCGACAGGTTCGAGAACGAAGGGAAGCTGCCCAAGTGGTGGTCAGACGAGCCCAATCGAGAGATGATATCAGAGTTCGAATGGACACGCGACATGCGATCCATGGAAGGCACGCGCGGCAGTTTGTCCATCGAAGGAACGCGCGGCAGCTTATCCATAGAAGGAATACGTGGCAGCTTGTCCATGGATGGTACTCGAGGCAGCTTGTCCATAGATGGCACGCGCGGGAAAATGCCCGACGAGCTACGCGGCATCTTGTGGAGTGGCTTGGGGATTTGCATCTGGTTGCTGAGATCCACAGGCTTAGGAGGCCCCTGGCTGTTCGGACTAAGTCGTCGCTGCAGATCAGCGTCGCCGTTGTCACGCGAAGATGATGAGGAAGTCGAACTTTGATCATCACTCAAATCCAGCGAAGGCTTTTCCTTGGTAGGTTGCTTCAGTGAGCCACGCTGCTCGTCCTTGACCTTGGGGCTTGCTGGGGCGTGTTCCTGGAGCAAGTTGGAGAGCTGTTCCAGCGACTGGATGCGCGGGAAATACGAGTTCAAGCCATCGCCGATCGACATGGACTTGGACATATCGCCGTGCTCCATTGAGCCATGGTGCTGTGAGCTGTGAAGACTGTCACCAAAATTGCTTGAGCTGCCATGATTTCCTCCAAAAGACATCGCGTGGTTGCCATGCATGTTCGAAAACTGGAAGTTCTCGATCGAGGCTACGCGTGGGAACAAACATGAGAAGCTATCGATCGACGACACACGTGGGAATCCGTCCCCAGAAGAGCTGTCCTGATGCTGGTGTTGCTGCTGCGGGGCGCCAATTGGAGGCTTGGCGGTATTTCTATCATCACTATCGGCGCTATTGTGGCTGTTGCTGGAATTGGATGATGGCTGTTGCTGCTGTTGTTGCTTGGAGGCTTCAGCCATCATATGTCCCATTTTCTTGTCACCCAAGGACGACGAGTTGTGATTAAATAAATGGTGCGATGCAGATGAGTCTTGCATTCCATGCTGGTGCTGCTGCTGCTGCTGCTGATGTTGATGCTGCTGTTGTTGGTACAAGGGCATCGGAGCTCGAGGAGGTGGTGCATGCAGACCACTATTTGAGGAATAACCAGAATCCATCTTGGGCGCCGGTGGCGGCTGGGGGTGAACAGGCATGACAGACGGCGGTTGCTGCTGCTGTTGTTGTTGTTGATAGGGCGATGGAGACATTTGGTGCGGCGTCGATGGCTGCTGGAGACCATTGACGTAACCACCTAGTGTCCGAGAGGTCAGGAAGCGGCTCTTATCTCGAGAAAGCTCTGACTCGAGGCGCTTCTCGCGTCGTCGCTGGTTGTATTGCTCTCGATCCAGATAGGTCTTCTCTAACTCTGCCAGGTCCTTCCGAATCGCGTCCATTTCTTCCTTGGCGATCTCATCCTCACGTCGTCGGAAAATTATCTATTCATGAGCACACACAAAAAGGATAAAGACATCGTCAGCAGTTGCATAAACACAAATATACAGAGACAAGCAAGCGGCACACTTACTTTGCCGATACACTGGTCGCCTGTGTACTTCTTGGAAATGCGCATGGGGTCGCAATTCAGGAGTTTGGACAGGAACGTGCGCAGCGTCGTGCCCTCAGCGAGTGGCAGGTTGCCCTTCTTGAATTCCTCGATGAGTCTATCACAGTACGCGCTCTCTTCGCCGGTCCACTTGCCCTTGCGCATAGCGGACGGATTAGCGGATGTTGGGGTAGCGGCGCTGTTGCTGTTGGCGGCTCGAGGGGATTCCGCTTCACTCAGCATAGGTTTGCTGGCGTACGCTGCGGCCGCTACGCCACCGGCGCGCGCCAGCGAGTTGGTCGGAACAGGCGGTGGCGGGTACGATGGAGGTGGACCGGTCGCGATTCGGCGGTGGCTCTGGATAGGAGACCAACACACGGGGCAGACCTTGTCCTTCACCAGCCACCGCTCGTTACATTGCGCGTGGACGTGGTGCTGGCAGGGCTCCATGACGGTGTCTACTGGCGCCGTGTAGCATACGAGGCAGCTGGAGGCGGAGGGTCCGCCGTTCATGAGCTGCTGGTTCTGGTAGTGGATCTGGTCCGGCGCCTGACGCGGAGACATGCGTCCATCGTTGTGGTGGTGGAGGCTCTGTTGTTGTTGTTGTTGCTGCTGGTGATGGTGAAACTGGTGATGCGCCATGGCGCCCATGTTGGGCTCGTTGCTGTAGTGCGTGCTGCTAGACGTACTTGTGTAGGCCGCCATGGCGGAGGAAAACGTTTTGCTCGTGGAATCGGGCACCTGTATGCCTTCGCCTGCCATTCGATCGGATAGCATTCAACGCGGAGGCTGGACAGAGGGGGAGGGAGGTACCAAAGTGAACGAAGGCGCGCTTCTAAATGACGCCACTTCCTGCGGAATGCAAACAGCACAGACGATCCAGAAACACACGTCAGTGCGTCTCCTTCAAATCGATGTGAGAGGAGAAGGAGTTGGCGGCTCCGCTCCGCTCCCCCCGGCCTCTTCCTCTTCACTGCTAGGTGACGAGAGGAGGGGCCGCTCGCTGGAAGGCGGAGGCCTGCCACTAGACTCATACGCGGATACCACGCGTACCTTGGTTATGATGTGCCCGACGGGAGCGATGGCTTCGTCCCAATCCGGTGTCGTGGACGCTTGTTTCTTCGAGAACTCACGCGGCGGCTATCCCGGGTGACTGACTGACTGTGTTGGCGCGACGTTGTGCCCACCGGCCCACCCAGAGCTCAGCCGCCCCGCGTATTAGATTTCCCCGTTCGATTTTTCCCGTTTTTTAATGTGCGAGAGAGAACCATCTCCCTATCCCTCCCTGGAAAGCTAATATTAGATCTAATTCACCCAATCACAGCGCAACTGTTGGCACCAATCCTCGGATGGGCAGGGGGATTTACAATCGAAGAACAAACGTATCTTGGATAAAGTATACCACTCCGCAGGATGGGGGGACGAGGCCTAGCCCTTCATCCCCATCCCTAACAAGAAAAGCAAGGGATTTGGGGGGACAATCATTTTGGCCTCGGGCCCGTGCATTGAGAAAAGTTATAATTTTTGCCTAATCTGCTGCCCACTCACCCAATTCCCTTCCGGCCGAAAGTTAAAATTAGGCTACAACTTGAACTTGCGCAAGAGACAATTGCTGTGCGTGCTTCAAAGTCCGCGACTGATGTTGCCAATCCCCAAGCTCAACATGAAGTTCGCCTCGAGTCGGGAATTCCAGTGCAAAACTTCAGTTTCCAGCTTTTGCACCAGAATGAGTGGCCAGCAGTTGGACCGCCGACCCCCGCGCTGTTCCTCGAGAACCTGCTCGCGCATGCGGAAAAGCACCAGCGGCACTGAACCATTGGCTCCGCTAGTTCAAGTAGGGATGGGGAGCTCTCATCTGTTGCAGTTCCATTTATGTACGTCTATTGCTGGCGGCAATTGTGCCCCCCGCCTCCACCTCCTCTCTCCTCTCCGCCTCCTCCTGTCTCCTCCTCTCCTCTCGGTTCTGGTTCTCGCTCCCTGCCGCTCGTCGTGGCTGAATCGCGGCGACCACTGGGTGCGGCTGGCTTCATGTTCTTCCCTATAAATAGCAGGTGCCCACCGCTCTGTCATTTAAGGAGAAGTCATGACGCTTTGCGCATTCGTTTGCTCATGTCATTCGTCAGCCCAATCTTTTACATGTGACGATGCTTGCAGTTGATTCTTCAACAGCAAGTTCGGTTGCAAAGACCAGGTGGTCGACGTGCTTCAGCTTCATTATCGCGTTGGGGGTCACTGAAAACACGAACACTGTCCCTCATCTTACTTACAAACACAGAATCTTTTGATCCGCTTCTCACGTGGCCGCCTGTGAAGGACCGCCCCTCGCCATCGCCTGAAGCGGATTGATCAAACTGATCTGCAAGACGAGAAGTCACCGCAGCTAAACGACTCGACTAACGCAGATCGACTAATAGTCCGGTTTTATCTGATGATTGGGTGTAAATCGAGTAGCTATTTCAGCCAATCAAGGAGCTTTTTGTTGCGCGATGCATATTCAAAGGACAGCAGTTGCCTGGATGGTCATCATGGAGCCAAGCATCGACCTCCTGGCGCAGCGCATTGCAAGCGCCTGGGGCCGATGGCGCCCTATCTCGATCGATAGCGATGCATCTGCGACGGAGGCGCAACTGGAGCCGCTTGCCATGGGCGTTGTGTCTTCCTGGACGCTCGAGCAGCTCCGTTCGTTCCATGCGAGTGGTGCGGCAGCCTGGACACCGCTGGTGCTGCCGCTGCGCGAGCGCTTCGATGAAGACGCCGACCGCTTCCACTTCGCCATGCTGGTCGTCGAGATGCTTGCAGCAGAATCCTCCGCGTCCGATCAGCAAGAGGGCTCCGATCTCCTGCTGCAGCTGCTGCAGTCCACACACTACGCTCGCGTCCACAGCGTCGCGCTGCGCCTGCTGCAGCAATTTGTGCGCCAAGACGTCTCTTCATTAGCGCGCGTGACCTCCAGCGTGTACGCGATGCTCACGACAGCGCCTTCACTGAGCAATGAAGACGAAGCTGCCTCCGTCGGATACGATTCGCTCTGCTCGTTGCTGCAGATGCTGCTGCTCGAGTGCAAGGACGACAAAAGCGCTGTGTTGGACCGAGCCCACGCGGTCTGCCTGCATGCGATCGCGTGCTTCCATAGCTCTCCGCTGCTTCTCCGTGCCGTGTGTGTGCACCTACTTCCATCCGTCATGAGCTCGGCGTCGGATTTGGTCCAAGACCTCGCGACTGCAGCCGTGAGCGCATGGCGTGGCCTGAGCAACGAATCAACTGATTCGCTATCAAACCTGCTGTTCCTCCTCTGCCATTTGATGCCTCGGGATCCTAGCGTGATCAAGCAGCAAGGGCTCCAGCAGATGATCGCGGTCGCACTGGCGCTGAGCGATGCGCTCCTTCGCAAGCAAGGTCTGTACCTGCTCAAGGTTGCGTTCTCGCATTACGCACTGCTGGAGAGTGACAGGGAGACCCGCGATAAGGCCCAGCTGGAGGTATGGGAGAGCTATATCAGCGCGTCCGAAGTGATCCACATGCACCACGAGCAGCATCTAGTGGAGCAGGTCTGGCCGCAGGTGGAATACATCATCCAGTCCACGCTGGTCGTGCCTCAGACCGATGATCAAGGGGCCGCCAGCGACAGCACTGCTGATGAATGGCCCGTGGCCTTGACGTTTGAGTGGATCCAGAGTCTGCTGCTGCGCGTGTTCTCGCACGATAATCCGGTCGTGCGTCGACTCTTTCTCGGCCACTTCATGCAGTGCTGCCTCGCACAATGGAAGGCCTGGGGGTCCACGTCCAGTCCTGCTATCGACTCGACGCGATCGTACGTTTGCGATCCTAGCTTCCACGCATTCATGCTCCAGCGGTTCTTGCGCATCCTGAATGAGCCGCTGATGTACAAGACGTCCTCACGAGAGACTTTCCAGGCGCAGGTCACGGACTTCCTCTCACACTACTTGGGCTTTCAGCTCATGTGGATGCCTCAGAACTCAGCAACTGCTGGTCTCCTGTGCATTCGTCCTGCGCGCTTGCTGCCGACGTACTTGAAAGCTGTAAACGAAGCCATTTTCGGTGACCACACTACCGCCCACTCGCCGGAAGCGCTCACGAGTATGCTGCAGGTGTTTGAGAACGCGCGGCTGCTGCAAGCTGTGACCAGAGCCAATGGCAACGGCATCAACGATGGCGATGATTTGCTGGATGAGGCCGCGATCGAACAGCTCCGATTCATCATCGAAGTGCACGTCATGGGCTCGTTTTCTCAAGCTGTGCGCGCCAAGACGCTTGTGTCGCTGCAGCATGCACTCGCCGGTGGTTACACGAACGTTTCAAGCCACTCGGTGCACTCGCTGGCGCGCATTCTGTCCGTGTTTTCACTACCCAGTCTCCTCGCCGCCAACGGCAAAGCTCTTTTGCAACTTCACGGATGGCTGCGCAGCGATTACGTGTTCCTGAGCAAGCTGACTATCGCTCTTCAGACGTATCTGGCTCCTGAAAATGCTCGTGAAGTGGACACAAAGAAGGCGGCGCTGAGTGCTGAGCAACTGGGGCGACTTGTCTTGTTTGCTGCTGATAACGTGGGTGGCAAACTGCGGTTGCAGTCACCCTTGACGAACCTGATTGGTATCACGAACGTGGATTCCACCAAGCTGATTCGCTTCATCGGCCAATTGGAAGATCAACTGGCGAGCGCTGAGACCGAGCAGGAGCTGTCTCTGAATCCTCTGGCGTTCTACGGATACGGAGATGAAAACGCATTCAGCTGCCACTCGCTGTTCTGCCAAGCGCTTGAATGGGCCACGACTTGGCTCGCGAACGCTGAGGCCCGTGGCAACAGCGATGTGGTCGACACGGAATCCGTGGAGTATGACCACGAGATGATGGAGGCTGCTGGTACAATCGTGACTCAGATGGCCACGTATGCGATGGAGTACGTAGGCGAACTCAATGTCATGGAGGAGCTGGATGAGCTCTGTGCGTCACTCAAGGCGTTTCTATCATCACCCAGCGCCATCAGCAGCGACCAGACGATTGTCCTGCAGTTCTTGGCGCGCATCGCGTCGCAGTCCAAGGCTGTGGACACTTTAAACGCGTTCCAGAGCGCTTCGATCCTGCAGTTGGTGCTCAATGCCCAGTTGAACCGCCACGGTAGCGCTGGTAGCCGCGGTTTGGCTCGGTACGCGATCCGGTTCTCTTCAAGCAAGTGGGCTCTGATGCACCACGTGCTTCTAGCAGCGTCCTACGTGCCGACAGAGCTGCTCCAGTCCATCCTGGACGCGTGCGTCGAGTCGCTCGGTGCTGCCGGTACGGACCCGTTGGTGTTGACGCACATGGTGCAAGTGCTCTCGCTGGCACTCACACAGCTGGCTGGTACGTTCGTCCCATCCACGGAGACTGACGATGACGGAAGCCATGAAGAAGTGCTGGACGCGCACTTTAGCGCCGTGTGGGGCGCCTATAGCGACTGCAAGTCCAAACCCGATATGCTCACGCGCGCGGTTGTGTGGTGCCTGTTCCAGCCTACCTTCTTGCTCTCGGAGCAGCTTTCGGCCGAGCCGCATGCACTTATGAAGCGCTGGTTCCACAAGTTTATGCGCTTCGGCGAACTGCACCGCCCTAACGTCGTCTTCCACCTCACCTGCCGCCTGTGCCAGGTCTGGCGCGCTCGGCCGCGTGCTGCGCTCTGGTTTGTGGACGAGATCGCTGACCTGCTGCTATACAAGGAGCCATTGGTAAACGAGAAGGAGCAGCTGACCATGGACACCTCTCTGTCGGACAGTGGTGAGGCGAATGCGGCCGTGACTGTGGGCGCCAGCGGCTTGTCCATCAAGAACAAGTTCGTGCGCATCATTGTGCTCTCGTTCCTGGACGAGACGGTCGTAGACTTTGCGATGCCGCTGGAGCAGAACGCGGAGCAGCAGCTCATGCAGGCCATTATCAGCACGCTGCTGCGCATGACCACGACGATCGAGTGGCAGAAACAGCACATGCTTAACAGCGACGGCTTTGGCAAGAAGATCCGCTGCTGGCAGTCGCTGTGCGTGCTCAGCAAGTTCGTGACTAGCGCCAGCGCCGAGGCTGTAAGCAAGCTGCTCTGGCGATCGTTCGAGCTCCCGCATCTGACGGAAGTGCGCTTTTCCATGGAGATCTTTGCGATCCGCATGCTCTCACGCTTCCCGGCGCTTACGATCGAGCAGTACGTGGCCCCGCTGCTGCGCAACGTAAATCTGTCGCCCCAGGTCGCCACGTCCGTCATCTTCGTGTGCGCGTACGTGGTGCACTACCGCGTGAACGATCTGTTGGAGACGCAGCAGCAGCAGTGCGACCTGCTGCTCGAGTCCATGCTGCCCTGGATGAACTCCTCGCACGGGCACACGCGTGTGCTCGTACAGATCATGCTCAGTGTACTGCTGCCTCGCTACGTGCACCAACAGAGGGCCAACAAGACCACGAGCATGGACCTGCGCTTCCTGGAGCAGACGCTGGTCTTTTTGAGCGAGAACAAGGAGACCAAGCGCATGTTCCGTCGCCAGGCCAAGCAGCTCGATCGACTGCGACCCGAGTACGAAAGCTCGCTACTTGGTGTGCTCTCTTCCTCGCACCTGAACGAATTCCACGAGCTGTTCCCGAACGACGACGTGCTGCTGTTCAGCACGCAACTGCAGGGCACCATGGCCGAGCTCTACGCGCAGTTCCAGCGCGAGCATTTCGTCAACGACATGGCGCACGTGCTGGCCAAGAGCCAAGATGCTCCACGCCAAGCAGCCGACGAGATCTCCACGCTGGCCGCCGCTCCGCCGGCGAACCGCGTTGTGCAGCGCAAGATCGACACGAGCGCCATTCTGCTGGACGAGAGCGTGCTGCCCGTGGCCATGCAGCAGCGAGGCGAGCTCGTGGATCTCAACGTCCGCCAGAAGAAGCGCCAGCCGGTCATCCTATGCGCCAGCCTCGTGGACAAGCTGCCGAACCTGGCCGGCCTGGCGCGCACGTGCGAGATCTTCAACGCGCAGTCGCTCGTGGTGCCCAACCTGCGCGTGTGCGACGACGCCATGTTCTCGACCATCAGCGTGACGGCCAACAAGTGGATCCCAATGCAGGAGGTCAAGCCCGAGGCGCTCGTGGCGGCGCTGCGGCGGTGGAAGAGCCAAGGGTTCATGATCGTGGCCGTGGAGCAGACGGCCTCGAGCGTCTGCCTCTCGACCTTCGAGTTCCCAAGCAAGATCGTGATCGTGCTGGGCAAGGAGAAGGAGGGCATCCCCGTGGACGTGCTCCAGGTCGTGGACGTCTGCGTGGAGATCCCGCAGTTCGGACTCATCCGGTCGCTCAACGTGCACGTGAGCGGCGCGCTGCTGCTCTGGGAGTACACGCAGCAGCAGCTCACCCAGCAGGCTTAACACAGAAGGAATGAATGCGTGAGACACCGCGTTGGTTCAAAAACAATCGTTAACCGCCGCGTCGCTTCGCCCGTGTTCTTCACATCTCGTCTTGCTCTCGAAATGCAGCAGGCGAGCCGGGCCAGCAGCTTCAACGGGCCTACCAATGGCGGGGCCGCCGCCATCCTGACGTCGCCGGACAGCTCGGACATCGGACAGAAGAGCAAGGCCGTGATCGACGGGCTCAAGAAGCTCTACGCCACGAAGCTGCGGCCGCTGGAGAAGAAGTACAACTTCGACGACTTCCACTCGCCGCTGCTGAGCGACGCGGACTTTGACGCCAAGCCGCAGATCCTCATGATCGGCCAGTACTCCGTGGGCAAGACGTCCTTCATCGAGTACCTGCTGGGGCGGTCGTTCCCGGGCCAGCGCATCGGGCCGGAGCCCACGACTGACCGCTTCGTGGCCGTCATGTACGGTGACGAGGAGCGCACGATCCCGGGCAACGCCGTGGCCGTGTCGCCGGACCTGCCCTACGGCGGGCTCTCGATGTTCGGCACGGCCTTTCTCAATAAGTTCGAGGCCGCGCAGGTGCCCTGCAAGGTGCTGGAGAACATCACGGTCGTGGACACGCCGGGCATTCTCTCGGGCGAGAAGCAGCGCATCGCGCGCGGGTACGACTTTGTGCAGGTCGCGCGCTGGTTCGCCGAGCGCTCGGACATGATCCTACTGCTGTTTGACGCGCACAAGCTGGACATCTCGGACGAGTTCCAGCGCGTGATCGAGGTGCTCAAGGGCCACGACGACAAGATCCGGTGCATCCTGAACAAGGCTGACCAGATTGACCAGCAGCGGCTCATGCGGGTCTACGGCGCGCTCATGTGGTCCATGGGCAAGGTGCTCAAGACGCCCGAGGTCATGCGCGTGTTCATCGGCTCGTTCTGGGACCAGGAGCTGGTCCACAAGGACAACGCGGCGCTGTTCGAGGCCGAGGAGAACGATCTCATGACGGAGCTGCGCAATCTGCCGCAGAACGCGGCCGTGCGCAAGATCAACGAGCTGGTCAAACGCGCGCGGCTGGCCAAGGTGCACGCGTACGTAATCGGCCATCTGAAGGACAAGATGCCTGCCATGATCGGCAAGGAGAAGAAGCAGAAGGAGCTGATCGAGACTATGGGCGAGCAGTTCCGCGAGATCCAGCGCAAGTACCACTTGCCGCCCGGGGACTTCCCCAACCTGGAGGACTTTATGCGCAAGTGCGCCGACCGCAAGTTCTACAAGTTTGCCAACCTGAACGTCAAGGGCATGCAGGACATTGACGATCTGCTGACCAAGGACATCCCGAAGCTCATGGCGCTGCTGCCCAAGCGCGACAACCGGGAAGCCGATGCAGCGGCCGGCACTGCGGCCGGATCCAACCCGTTTGACCTGCCGGCGCGCGAGCTGGAGTGGGAGATCCTGCCCAAGAAGGCCGAGTACGACGCAATCTTCAAGTCGCTGCGCGTCGATGCGACTGGCCGCGCGAATGGCATGGCCTGCATGGCCCCGCTCCAGGCTTCGGGCTGCCCGCAGAACACGCTCAAGACCATTTGGGACCTCTCGGACATTGACAAGGACGGGTGTCTGGACGCCGACGAGTTCGCGGTGGCCATGTACCTGTGCAACAAGTCGAAGGAAGGCGAGACGCTGCCGGCCGAGCTGCCGGCGTCCTTCGTGCCGCCGTCGAAGGTCAAGTTTATTCCACCGCCACCCGTTGTGCCCATGTGAGTCGTAGCAGATTGATCCGCAGATAAGCCCACGGACTCAGAGACAAGGCCTGGCAGCGAAGAGTTAAGGCTAGAAACGTGCATGATGTTCAGTGATTCTGTCATAACTATACGGAGTACGAGCCACAGCCTAATGTGCCTGCATCACGCTTACATTCAAAATTGGTCTCATTATTATCACCCGACGCTACTCGAGTGTACTAGCAGCATCGCCCAACTCTACTCGAGACTACTGCCATTTTGGCCACGCACTGACGTGGATCCTGCAGCGCGTGCTTAGGCCGCGACGGCAAAGCCCACGCGCGGGTTGCTGGTCGTGCCGTAGTCAAACACGGTGTAGTACTTGCGCATGATCACATCGCCCAGAATCCACTGGTCCTCGTTGCCGCCCTCGAACGCGAGGATGCACGAGTC
>JAADVF010000832.1:0-12849 GCA_023334555.1 Elongisporangium undulatum | reverse complement strand
TTGACCCAAATGAACAAGTCGCAACCACTCGATTCCAGTGAGTACCAACGTAAAATGGCAGAAACGTGAGCCTGTTCCTTGAGCCAGAGAAAGAAGTGTGGATTTCGTACGAAAGCAGTACTGCCAAGTAGCTGCCCAATCAAGGCATCGGTTCCTGTGCTGCAAACATGCTTTCACTGGAGCCTGGCCAGATCAAGTGAAGGACGAGCAACACATCCCACCAATGCACCAACTCAAATTCAGGTCGAGGCTTTGAGCGAGTGCCGCGTTTCATCCACCTATTCACCTTTTGGATCGCCAATGATTTTTGTTTTTCCAAAGCGGCGGCAACGCATTGTGGTGAGACTTCATGGACTAAATAATGATAGCATCCAGATGACTGCTCTGGTGAGTGGCCTTGATAAATGCCTGAAACCCGTACAATCGGGGCCCAAATGAGTGCCATCCATTGTGTTCCACTCTGATCCATGCAGGCCTTGCTTAATCTGCGAGGATTTGATCCAACAGCAAACCCAATCGATAGATAGACACGTTCAACTTTACAGAAAAGCATTTGACTTGCAGTCGGCATAACAATCCAATATGCTCGACGTGGAGTTCAAGACGGCATCTCTGTAGTCGCTGGAGTGGCAGAGATGATTGGATCAAGGCCCAATACCGAAACAGGCGCAATGCTGGCTTCGATTACACCTGCGAGTATGGATTCGAGGATATCGCGGGCACTAAGAGAGTACTAAATCTCATACGACTTATGTGAGATGGGATCATCTCAGTATCGAAAATGCGTTATCCAAGCTAACTTCGAGATCCCAACCAGCCCTCACTGTGCTGCCAGTAAGCGTACTGTACCGCTTTGATGAGGCAGGTATTCACCTCGTTTCTGCTCAGCTCGTGAGTGACGTAAAATATCTCAGAAACACTGGCAAAACCAGGAAACTCCAAGCTTGGGAAATAATTTGAGTATTCGATTGCAAGACCCTGCTGGGTTTCGAAACTCAGCTGCATGTCGGTGAGATCTGTTCTCTCGAATGCACCAGCAGCACCGGCGATATCAACGCAGCAGCATACCCGCAGAGTCGTGTAAGTTGTGGGAACACAACTGTGGTAAGCACCAATCGCTACTCATTCATTCCATTCGTTGTTGATGATGCTTCCATCGGCGCTGCCAAGTCGTCTTCAAGTGAACACGCGTGCGTTTGTGGATGCTAGCTTGGAATCAAAGCTCTCAGCGCGGGGTTCCTCAGCCACATATTCCTTTAATATTGCGGCAATGGCGTCTTGATCTTGGCGTATTTGCGCCAGATCGCTGCGCCTAATAGTTCCATGCCAAGCATCGCCACTGCCATTACCTATTGAAACACAATCGCGGCTTGGGCTCGCTGAAGATTTGAACCAATCGGATTCAGCAAGTAACTGTGTCGTCTTCAATAGCCACTTATACATCAATTCTGCACCAGGTAGGAATAACATTGACACAACAAGCGATCATTATCTTCGTTGTCACTAGTGAGTGACCGACGGACGTGTCCTGTGCGCCAGGAGTTTGCACACCAGAGGATACAACGTGATTCTGGGATCATTTGAGTGTGCCACGTGATGCTATTCGCGTCATTGATGACTCCAAAACCATGATTTATATGAGTGAAATCCATCATGAAGGACGTCTCTGGGGTATTTGAAACGAGAGACCACCGCGCAGCTTCGGAGCAATGAGCCATGGTATGTCCAGACCAGATCTGAGCAGTAAACTATTCCATAATCACTGGTACCGCGTCTAGAGGCCAAAAGATACATTCAATCGGGCGACACAACACCCGCCTATTCAATCACTCGTTTCGTGGCTCGATCGGAGCTTGTTCTGCGTAGCCATACGCCGTCAATCCAAGCAACAAATACGATGAAACCTTCCCAGGGGCTGAGGACTCTGTTCGCTCCCGAGCGCACCCCAAGAGGCCAGGTACGAGCTTCGAGTAGAGTAATGGACAGGCGCGTTATTGTGCCTTGCTTCTCTCGCTTTTGCGCATGGGGGAGGGGGGCTGATACCCCCGATGGGATCGACTTGGCACCGTTCCGTCACCCTGGCTGGCCTGCCAGCTCATCGATAACACAGCGCCTAGCGACAGACGTGATGCGTTGCTGATAACGCACCGCTTGCTACTAGCTAACGCTGGTGCTCAGCTCTCTCTCTCTCTCTCTCTCTGCTGCAATCGGATTGATCCCGAAGAGGCTCCACGGGGTACTCATGAAGGTTAAGACGTGAGTCTAACATGACCAGTGAAATCTGCGACATGAGCGCCATAAGTCATAGATACGTAAAACCCATTAATGGATTAAAGTACAGTTTCAATTACCCACACATGTTCATAAAACCCAATGACCGCCAATAGATTTTGACCACTGCAATAACTTCCCACCCGCAGTTTCATCATCGGCGGGCGGTCAGTGGCTCAACCCAAAGACTTCAGCCTCACCATTGAGGGATCGAGGACGACTTATCGGCCCCTCGGTGGTAGATGTGGAGAAGAGCTCGCGCATCGTTCGACAATAGAGCTCGTTGGTGGCGCTGCGCTGGGCGCTACCGCGTCCAGTGTCCACTCGGGCGGTTGCTGCCTTGGGACATGAACAGTGCCTCCGATTCCTATCTGTGATTGTCGGTATCTGAGTGGCCCAATCGCCCACCCATACTTCCTCTGCGTTCGTTTCCTGTGCTGTCACTGGATTCAAGAGGTGAGCGAGGTCGTACGCACTGTCGCGGCCACTCTGGTCACAGCATATTGTACCAAAGCATCAGTCCTCAGCTGCTGTTGGCAGCCTTGCCGTAACATGCAGACCACTTACCGTGCCGACGGAGAGCGGTGGAGCTGCGGCCAACGCTTGTGTCGCAGCATCCTCGCGGCGGTCGCCAGAAGATACCACCAGGTTTCGGCTGTCCTCTTGACTTTGAGCTGACGCCAGCAGTTGTTGGAAGCTGCCAGTATTTGCTTCCATCTGTGCAGAACTACTCTCACGCTCGTAGATTCGGTTGATAGCTGCCGCAAGAGCGTGCTGCCGGTCAAACGGCCTCATCTCAGTACTTTGCTCCGCAGCTGGCTGTTGCACGACCATCGAAAGTCGCCCAGAGCTGGTCGTTGGAGGACTCCTCTCTCTGCTTGAAGCGGAATGACTGCTTGAAGATCGTATTCTCTCCACCCAACGGTGCGCGTTTGTGCGACGTTTGTGGGTCTCCCATGCGCATGTGCGGAAGCAGGCGTTCATGTTCATGGGCTTGGGCGTCTTCCCTCCGAAGATCTCAAAGCTCTGGGCGCACACACGGCAGACGACGAACCGCCCCTGCTCATCCAGCGACAACACGTCGGCATCGTCGTAGATCTCTTCGGGCCGCGCCACGGCCTTGGGCGGAGCCATGCAATCGACTCGAGGGGGGATTCTGCCAGTGAGAACTCGCACTCAGAATGATACTGACAGAACAAACGAATTTCAGCCAATTGGAGGCGGATGTCGAACGGAATCAACGCCACATAAGCAGGGTCTCACCCACTGTGCGTTCTGTCCTCAGCTCAATTGTGCGGGTTCAACGACAACAGACAAATACCAACATTCACGCTCAACTGAAATTTACCCAAACTTGACTCAAATTCATCAGTAGACAGTCGCATTCATTTGCCTTTCAGAACATTGATATTGCGTAAGAGAGGGTATAGTCTAGTGGCTGTTTTCCGTCACAAGTGCCACTCGCTTCAACTGCACGCCCAATGGCTGCAACATACGCACGCGGTGTATATAGATCTCATTGGGCTCTTACAATTTGTTGTTTTTACTGCCAATCCGCTCTGTGCAAAATCAGTCGTGTTACAATATCTGTTTAAATGCGAATACTGTATAGGAGGTATCTATTATAAGAGGGTGGCGAATTTGAATTATTTACTAGCGAAATTGAGCAGTACATATAAACGATCTATTATGCTACAAGTAGGGGCCACGTCACCCCTTCTCGCAGATACATTCACTCCTGATCATTCATGTCTTGACACTTATTCACATCCATTTGAACCCGAAGTCCCATTTCTTTGACGATCTGGGTTAAATAAGAAGAGTAGTATTTGGGTTATTTACCTGCAGATGATTCGCAAACAGTGACAGCAGGCAGAGAGAGAGAGAGAGAATCGTCCAATCCAATCGTCCAGACCACAACATAATCGGCCAATGGCGCTAGTGTTCATCAGCTGAGTTTTTGGTTCCAAGCCTCTGGATCGGCCGGCTCCTGCATGCCCAGCATGGCTCATCGCTCAACCTCCAGGACTTGGCTGGCTGAGCGAGAGCCATGGCGCCACCCAAGGCCGAAGGTTGCCGCTGTCAAATTACATTGACCCGGATGCGCTCACGCTGGACACGCACTGCCAGTTCATCGTCTGCGGCGTCTGTGCGGAGTACTACACCACACGAATCCCATGCCCGTGGTACATAACGGCTGCTACTGTACACGCGCTTGGGACGTGCACAAGCAGCACACGCATGCATGCCGCAAGCGACAAGGAAGACGCAGCCTCAGGTCGTGCAAGCCAGCAATGGCGGCGCTTTCCGCTGCCAATACGTGGCTGTAGCCGTTGTTCATGGAACGACGGCTAAGAGAGTTGACGCAACTTGGCTCGGGGCTCCTGCTCGATCAGATGACTGCGTCTCTATCGACACAGACCTTCGATGGTTCACCATCGCGCGATTGTTTCGCACGCGCTCTCCTCATTCAAACCACTCCGCCACGTTGGATTCGTTCTCGTGCGGATCAACAAGCAAGAGTTTGGCTCGCCCTTACTGGCACCCACAGCCGAAACGCTCGACATACTCGACGCTCGTGTTTCCTCTCGTGCGCAGGCGGTCCGAGTTGCGCAGCAGGAGATACTTAGATCAAGCGTGGAGCATCAGCGTTTGACTACGAATAGCGGTCAATCAGCAAATCGGCGTCTAAAAGCTCCGTGGTCTCGTATATGAGTAGCTGCCGAGTGGAGACAGAAACGTACGCTGTTTCAAGACCATTCGCCAAGAGATCTAGGAAAAATATTTAGCATAGTTATGAACCAAATCGCTTCACACTTGGTGAAGCGTAGTGTCCCAGTGATGGCCATCTCCTCAATACTGGCACTTTGGCATCGCCGCTCGCAGGATGCACGCCTAAGCAAGCAATCACCAGCGGTTGTTGTATCACAAACACCTGTGTTGCCAGCCGAGCGTCGGGGTGCGGATTTCTTACGAGCAACAATGGAGTGGCTTTCGCGTACTCCGCATTAATGGACGGTAATCTCGTAATGTTACAAAATTCGGGTAGTGTTGGCTTGCTTTCGAGCTCTTGAGACTCAAAAATGGACTAAGAGAGAGGTCTAAGATTGCTTGAGGCTTGCTAATTGCCCATAAAATGTCGACGTTGCGCAAATGCTCGACACGGTCGTGGATGGCAGCTATTTGGTCTGGACAATAGTCCGTAGTATGCACAGGCTACCAAAAGCAAGCGAGCGGCGCTGTCCTTGTCTTGACCGCACGCTGTGGTGGAATCGAGCTGTCAAGTATCAGGCTTTGTGGCATCGCCATATCGCTCGACATAAAGCGAGTACTAACACGATACATTCGAGTGGACCCGGCGTCGCTGCTTATACACCACATTACAGAACCAAGTGCAGATCTATTACCGAGTTCTCCCGTCCTATATGGCCGATACAGTCTTATCTTACTCGAAATCCATGTGAATTCGTAGCATACTCGCAAATCCCTCTAGAGTTACTCGCAGCTATGCGCTCTCCAAGCATGAACGTTCCAGCGACAGGCTTCCAGCCACAATGGATCCCTGCTACCTCAGGCTACTTCTTGTCGAGGTCATGACCATGGAAGTCCTCTCATAGCGCGCGCATCACACTTCGTCTCGTGCCGCATATCGTAATATCCCTCAGATGCGCTTGCATTTCAATAGCGTACACATTCAAAGCCGTACCCAACACTGGTTCCTTGGATAAACCCAATGCTTGAGAGGCCCCAAATGGCCGATGAAGAAACGATCGCAACAACGATCAACGCTGGCCACGGCAGAAACAAACACTTGGGACTTGCATAACCGCCGTCGTTGTGGTGGATACGATGGCAGTCTTGTCACCCGCGTATCCAGCTGCGGTGGAACAGGCCGGCTCCATAAATCCATTCCCCATGGCTGAGTGACACGCCAGTGAGCCTTCATATACCTCGATGTCACCAAGCCCAAAGCACAACAGCCAACTGAGATCGCGGGAAGTACTTTCAATTCGTCGACACGGCATCTCGCGGCGAATAAACGACTCACAATCGCATGACATCGCAGCAGACACTATCTTGATGAAGTCGCCGAGAACTTGGTCGCCACTGCTGCCTTCTAGCCGTCTGCAACAAGGTGCTGGTTGGGGACGGATGCCATCAATGGTGATGACGAGACAATCAGCCAGCTAGCCCAGCTTGGGCTACGATCGGCCAGACCTTCAATCGAATTACCCAGCGCGGAGAAAGGAGACAATCGCTTGAGCTTGGCCAAGAGCAGCCACGAGGACATTACACGCCTGAGTACGAATTGATATAGACTCGCGTGGTAAGCCTTAGATCGCGCGTCATTGGCGCTTGCTCGCAAATCTTTCGATCACAAGCGCGTGCACTGGGACTCTCCCCAGCAGTCGACGTGGCTCAAGAGCGAGGCTTCGGATGGATCATTCGCAGCGGAAGGGGGGAGGCCGCTTCTTCCTCACAGCCATCAAAGCAACGGTTGCATTTCATTCCAAAGCGAGGCAAGCTCCCGAGAGGAGCGCATCTCGGTGACGTAGCGCACCAGTGGCTACTATAGCGACTGAAATCCTGAGGCTTTGGCACACGACAAGCACGCTCCATCGCTGTCGGTGGCTGTGTAGCTGCGGTCGCTTCGATCGTGTCGCGAGAGTCGGGCGCCACGGGAGCAGCGCTGATCAGGGCAGTCGGCATCTTCCGGTGTCTAGATTATAGCCAATCAGCGAGAACCTTGAACAGCTAGGTTATTGCGCAATTTAAACCTTCTAAATGATGTTCGCAGAGGCCGTGACCGAGACTGCGACAGCTGGGCGAGGGAAGGATTCGACGTCCGGCCTTGCCAGCACGCACACGTGCGTCCCGCTGGCCGTCATGAGTGGGGTGATGATAGCAGCATAGCTGGCGTTTCTAAGGCTCACAGTCTTGATGGCATCCACTCTCACAGCGCAATAAATCAGGTACCAACAGCCTCAGGCGTATGTGGCCATCTTGGAGACCGCATTTCTCTCTCATGGGACTCGAATCAATCAATCAAGCCGCTTGAAAGCGAAAATGGTGTCATTACAGCAGTGGTACCACTAAGGATGAAGCAAACCTACATACAAACCCACGGCCTGGTTCTACCCCATTCTATAGGTTTTTGTGTGAGCTGACAAAACCGGAGTACGTAATTGCTGTCTCATTTTGTACCCTTATCTGATAACCCTATACGTTCCTAACCTCTCCGATCACTTGGGGAAGGACGGAGACCATGAGGAAGCTAGAGCTCCAAGCTAGAGCCCTCAGTCGTTCGTGATACAATCACACGTGCGAGCTGCAGCAGTCGTCACTGTCGCACCACCAACCCAACTGCCGCCTCATGGCGCAGAGCCGCCGCTCGCCAAGAACGCTTAGCCGTGGCGCTGCATCCGATACCTTCGGGGTCGTTCGAGACGCCTTCGCATACAATCGAGACTGCTCGAGAACGATCTGGAGAACTAGCTGCACACAAGTCGACCGAACCTCCCGAAAAGCAGCCAAAGACCAAGAGAGCGTTCAACGACGCAGACGCCAACGCGGTTCCCTCCCACATGCGCGCGACCAAACGCATTGATTAGGAGGAGCTCACTCTCCACGTGGACTCAAGCACCATGCCCGTCGTCGCGTCGGCTGGAAACTCAGGCACGCAAGTTGCTGTCGCCGCCACAAGAGAAGCTGTTAGTGTTTGCAGCCATATCCGATTGCTAGAAACCCCATGCTCTGACGGATTATGAAACGGACAGCCCCCCACGTTAAGCGACGGCCATGCTGGTAAATAGGATGTTGAGCGCACGAGAGCGATTGCCTCATGTCTTCGCGTCATTTCCGAGAGTTTTATCAAGGCTTCCGTCTGGTTGTGCACGCTGATTCAGCCATACGTGATATCTGAAATGCGGTTGAGCTTGTGTGGTTGAGCGTGGAACAAGTGTCTGAAGACTGACGCGAATGAATGGGGTTGTCGGTATGGCTTTGTACGGCTCGATTCACTTTCAGGGTGTTGCTTGGGTGGCGTATGATGTTTTCGTGATTGCCTCCGCTTTGGTTTGACGGTCAGGAGTTTGAGGGTCTTCAGTACGTCAGCTTGGATGTGGTTCCGAATAAAAAGCGCCCCATGCACTATTGGTCATTGGATCCGTTTGCCTGCAGAGTTTGGTCAAGAGAATGGATTCACGCATGAAGCTCCGAGATCCCAGAGAGCGATTGTCATTCAGTACTGCTTTGGCCTCGCTGGTGAGACTATTAGCTCAACGCACTCCTCGGACGAGCCAATGAGACTTAAAGTGCTTTCCAGTGGATCCTCCTCGGCTGTTCAAACCACATCAAGTATTTGAGAATTGCAAGGGTTGAGCAAGACCGCAGAGCGTTGCCAGGACTGGGTTGGTGTCCAGCGCCGTTGGAATGATTTGGCTTGGATGAGTAGGAAAGATTCCTTGGCTAAAGACCGTCCTGGGAATCGAATGCAAGTCTGCACGTTTGGGAAAAGCAGCATCCGTAGTAGGCTTGTGTGGGCTTTGCCGTGTGGATCGAACTGTGCTTCGGACGCAGCGCAAGCAGTGGATTTCGGTTCACGTCAAACGTTCGGTGCGGTGACATGCCTCCACCTTGAGTTCATCATTGGCTTGAATGGAAAGCTGGAACAGACGTCTGGGATCGAGTGCTTTGCCCCAGCTGCTCCTACGCATCAGATTGAGTCCGATTGCGCTTCGAATCTAGCGTGATGGCGAATGTGTTGAACGATACACAAGCTCGTGTGGTGTTGGTCTTACACACAATGGAGATGGGTGATAGTCTTGGTTTTGCTTTCGCTCCTATCGATCTCTACTCGTCCAGTGGATAGATACGCTATCGTGTATTGTTCACCAAGCGGTCTTCAACTGCTTTACCGACGGCCTACTTCGGAGAAAGCGGTATCATCAATGGAAAAAGCAAACTGAGTTGGGTTAATTGCAATTCTGCCGCACCCTACATCCTTCTTTGGTGAGTATTGACTCACTCAAAGTTCGTGTGCTTGGCTTGGCGATTTCCAGACGATCGAGACGCTGCCACGACTATCGGCAATTTATACCGAGTATCCATTTCAAACCTGATCGGTCTCGAACCTTTCTGGACCTCAGGAACACGAACGAATGCGAGCCGATCGATCGGACCGGCGAGTCTTGGGTCCGAATTCCAGTGCCAACAGCATGCGTGGGCTTCAGGTGTTTAGCGAGTGCACGCAACGCGTCATCTTTCCTGATGGCAATCGAGGGCAAAATCCATCCATCGAATGGCAAGGCCGTGCATCCTGTCAAATGGTTTCGCGGCTTTCTGGGAATTCGAATGGCGTGCGAGATTACTTCGTCCGGCGGCTAGGCAAGCTTTTCTTTCTGGATGTGCTATGCGCCCGAGTGAAGATGAAGATTTTATTCGATTTAAGTTCGATTTGGTTGCGGCTGCCAAGCTCAGAAAGCGTCAAGTCAAAGCGTTCGGTGGATTTAACCGTGGGCATATGTATCCCAATTGAATGCTGATAGTTTTAAAGGCAGCATCCAACGCACATTGAGGCGTGCGCTGCTGGAATGTCCAGTCGTGCAGGCTGAGAGAAGTCGCCTGATTTCTACTACTAGCGACCCCGCGCTTGAGACGTACCGCATGATTGGCGTTTGAAAGACTGTACTACGTGGTAGATTGGAAGCGCTCCCGTCGGGCGCTAGTACAAAACCCAATAATCGGTGCTTCAAATGCAACTATGTGCGTTCATTTATTAACTTAGATCGGTCTTGGAGCCGTCTGATGGTTTGAGAAGAACAGGCGAGCTGATAAAGCAGGCGTCGACCTCCATCGAGTCACCGAAGCGCCTCCGGAACAGCGTAGGCCGGCACCTTGAGCGATTCGTGTACGAATAGTGAATCTGACCGCCACTGTGCGCGCGTCGTAGCAGGGCTTCTGCTGCTCAAGAGCCTGCGCCAATCATTGCCGGCGCCCCAGTCCGGATCAAAGTCGCTCGGGCGGCGCAGCTCCGCCGGCGTACGAACGAGCGGGAAGACGAGCGCTAGCGACAGCAAAGGCGCAGGCCGCATGCGCCTTGTGCTAGTCTTTTGCTGGTACGGACTGGCTCGCGCAAACGACTCTGGTTCGACCGGGTGACGCCGTCGCCATGTTGAAATCAGAGACCTTGGAGGACTGAAAGATCGTCGCCTATCGCGCAGTGGTGGCTCATTGAACGTCTGTGGCGACCCAGCTACAGCTTCGGGCCCGTACCGATGATTTATCGAACGGGGTTCATGCAGCCACCAACGACGTGGCTCACTCCCAGGCCGCGATTGAGACCCACTGGAAGTCAAAACCGACGAGGCTGGGATGGACGGGGCTGAACTCGTGCTTCTCTTCTCCTGGGATGGATTGTGCGCGCGCGTCCGCTGCTTGTGCACCTCCCAGGCGCGCGTGCGGTAGCAGCCGTTCAGCACGATGGGCTTGGGCTTCTTGCCGCCGCACGCAGCGTAGTACTCGGCGCACATGCGGCAGACGATGAAGCGGCCGCGCTCGTCCAGCTTCTGCACGGCCGGATCGTTAAAGATGTAGGCCGGCCAGCCGGAGGCCTTGGGCGGGGCCATGGCTCCTGGGACTACTTGAAGGCGGCGCTCGCTACGTAAGCGACGCTGGAACAGCGCGTCGTGGAGGACGACGCACCCAGCAGAGGGTACTACAGTAGCGGTTGCAGCTCCCCAGGGGGTCCCCCCTGCCAAATTTGCTGCTGGCGCAGGCCTCGGTGTCTGCGCTTTCCGCTGCTCAAAAAGCTACGGAGCAGGTACAAAAAAGGTTTCAAAACACGGTAGATATCATCTGGAAACATTATGTACGAGTATGGTATCACTACCTCTCTTTAGTGTTCTTTACCCTTTTATACCTTGTTTCGCTAATTTTGGCTCGGAAAATCAAACCGCAGAGACGGCGACCAAAAGCCTCGTAGACTGGTGCGCTCACGACGCCCCGAGGTGCCCGTGTGTACGGCGTCCCTCACGTGACCTATGAGCGTTGCACAACTGCTCGACTCTATCACATGTGGTGTCACTGTTATGCTCCTCTCCTCTCTGACCCCGAGGGTGTGCAGTACAGCACAGAGGGGGAGGGGGGGGCAATCATTGCTAGTCTGATGACGCCATGTGATGTGGTCCCAAGTGTGACAAGCTCGGCTATAGTTCATAATGTGGTTGGCCAGGAAACCCAGCACCAGATTTGGTCGATCACCGTTCGTCACGGACGCCCACTCTGCACGCCTGCGTTCGCAGCTGGACTGTAGCGCTCTCCTTCAAGGCCCAGAGAGGAGCCATGGCCCCGCCCAAGATCTACAAATGGCCCGCGTACGTGTTCAAGGACCCGGCCGTGCTCAAGCTGGACGAGTGCGGCCGCTTCATCGTCTGCCGCATGTGCGCCGAGTACTACGCTGCGTGCGGCGGCAAGAAGCCCAAGCCCATCGTGCTGAACGGCTGCTACCGCATGCGTGCCTGGGAGGTGCACAAGCAGCGCACGCGTGCGCACAACACGAGTGAATGGAGTCAAAGCTCGAGCACTGCTCCAGTAGACACAGCCATCGACGCACCCACGGCCAATAGCCTGTGCGTGACGCATTCTTTCGATGGGGTGCTGACCAGTTCCAAGGGCGTCGATATCAGGCCCACTCTGGCTTATTCACGTCCGTCCAATCGGCCATCAGGACCTGAACTACGACTACCTGCGAGTCGACCTCCTTGGTCGATCACAACGGAGCGACCGCAACGCACTCACGCTTTCACGGAGACCAGCCGCTGTCAGCACCAGACCAGTAAATGGCGCGTGCAGCCGGCACCCGCACTACAGTTGGCGCTTGTGTTTCCTCTTGTGCGCAAGCCGTCGGAGTTGCGTCGCTGGAGCGAATTCGATCCGGCTTGGTGCGAGTCTTGTCCAGGATACGACTGGCGCAGACGCCCAAGCGATCACCCGTCGTCTGTCGCCAACCCAAAGCACGCAAAGAGCAGGAGTCTGCAGCCCAGGATTAAGCTGCACTTGTGGCCACTGGTAGAACCAGCTACAGGTGCTCACAGCAAAGCTTCAACTTTGGAGAAGCGCCAGAGCAACGATTACGCGTTCTAATTTCCCCTGTGAGTTAATGTAGATGCTGTTGATCCTGTGCGTCATGGCTTCTGCCTTGAATGATGTTTCGTTTGATGGAAATGCTTTCGATTTCCACCTGCGCAATACATAATCAAACGCGATGCGAGCGGACTGAGATTTGCTCACAGTTCAAAGCCTAATTTACTTCCATGCGATATCTGGTCAAATTGCAGCGTCGAAGGCGCTAAAACACGTCGACGTGTCGTCTGGAATACGTACACTCAATTGTTGTCGACCGAAACGAGATCGAATTCTAGTTCACATGGGCAAGTCGACTTCGAGTCAGTAGGATCTGCGGTCAGCGTGAACTGCTTGCGGCTTCGTCGAGTACAATCGCATCGCTCTCTTCCCTCGATCGCAAGATACGGTTTCGTCGTCTCATTCACAATGCTTTATATGCGTACGCTCATTCCT